>VWZE01025956.1:685667-817153 GCA_013396675.1 Eubucco bourcierii | reverse complement strand
TAAGGTCTCCTGGAAGCCTTCTCTTCTCCAGGCTGCAGAGCCCCAACTCTCTCAGCCTGTCCTCATGTAGGGCTGCTCCAGCCCTCTGATCATCTTCGTGGCCTCCTCTGGACCTGCTCCAACAGTTCCATGTCCTTCCTGTGCTGAGGGCTCCAGAACTGCACACAGTACTCCAGGTGGGGTCTGACAAGAACAGTGTAAAGGGGCAGAATCCCCTCTCTTGCCCTGCTGGCCACACTGCTCTTGCTGCAGCCCAGGACTCGGTTGCTGTCTGGGCTGCATGCACGCACTGCAGGCTCATGTTGAGCTTTTCATCAACCCAGACCCTGAGGTGCTTTTCCTCAGGATTGTTCTCCAGCCATTCACCATCCAGCCTGTATTTGTGCTTGGGATTGTGCCTACGTTGTGTCCTGGTGGACAATAAGTTATCCATGGAACAGCAATGTGCCCATGTGGCCAAGAAGGCCAATGACATCCTAGGGTACATAAAGAAGAGTGTGGCCAGCAGATCAAGGGAGACTCTCATTCTCCTCTACTCTGCCCTGGTGAGACAGCTCTAGGGTATTGGGTCCAGTTCTGGGCTTCCCAGTGGAAGAGAGAGTGATGTACTATAGAATATCCAACAGAGGCTATGAGGATGAAGGGAGTGGAACATCTGTCTGATGAGGGAAGGCTGAGAAACCTAGGACTGTTTAGTCTGGAAAAGACTAAGAGTAGATCTTATTAATGGTTATATATTAATGTATATGTTTTATCTGAAGGGTGGGCATCAAGAAGGTGGTGCTAAGACTCTTTTCAATGGTGTCCTGTGATAGGACAAGGGGCAATGGGTACAAACCAAAACACAGGAAGTTCCACCACAACACGAGGAAAAACTTCACTGTGAGGGTGCTGGAACCCTGGAACAGGCTGACCAGAGAGGCTGTGGAGTCTCCTTCTCTGGAGACTTTCAAAACCCATCTGCATATGTTCTTATGTGGCCTGCCCTAGGTTATCCTTCTTTGTCAGAGGGGTTGGACATGATCTCCAGAGGTCCCTTTCATTCTATGATTCTGGGGAAACAGTAGTAGGCATGATGTAAAAGACTCAGCCTTGTATCATCACAGCTGGTAACAGCAATAAAAGGAAGAGAAGGCAACAATCACAGTGGTATTGGGCACAGAAAAAGCAGGAAACCACTGACACAAAAAGAATCCAATTGAGGGCTCATCACAAAATCAAAACTTCCGCAGACACAGCATGCTGCTAATCCTGATAGGGAGACCCTGCTGATATGGAGAGGTGCCAAAGATACAGCAGAACAGTGGGACAGGGAAACAGAAAAAGGAGGAGACAGCATCCCTCAGCAATGTCTCAATGGTATGACAGTAGCAAGAGTTCAACACAGGAACTCATTTCATAGAATGGTCTGAGTTTGAGGTTCCATCTCTAATTCCAACTCCTCTGCCATGGGCAGGGACAGATACACAGAGTACTTTTTAGGGATAGTCAGCACAGTAAATGGCAAGTACTTCCTGTTTATGAGAAGTATTATGAGAAGTAGATAATGCAGGCAAATTCAAGGAGCAGCTGGCTTGCATCTGTCCTATCTGAAGGCAGTGTCACTTCAGGGAAAGGAGGCCAGGGATAACTTCCAGAGGCAGTGTTCAACATTGCTGAACAAGAAAAAACGCTCAGACTGCTGAGATATTAACCTCTCATCCACAAGAACATGCACCACAGGGTTTGGAGTTGTTTCTTTGCAATTTATTGTGCAACTGGATTGTACAATAAAAAGCCAAACAAATCCTGTGTTTGTCAGCCCCCAGATATTCTGCTAATGAGATCCTGCAGCTCAAGAGCATTGGGAATGAAACACTAAATAAGCAAAATGAGGACACAAACCTGACTATAGAGCACAGATAGAATCATCAAATTGATTCTGTTGGAAAAGACCTCTAAGATGAAGGCTAACCATAAACCAAACACCACCACAGCCATTAAAGCATGTCCTCAGGTACTATGTCCACATGTTTTCTGAACCCCACAGGGATGGTGACTCCACTACCTTCGCTGGGCAGCCTGTTCCTATGCCTGACCACTCTTGCAGGAAAGAAACTTACCCTAATTTTGTTAAGTGGCACTTACAGGATATGACTGCTAGTGTTCACTAAAATATGGTGTGACTACTGTTGTAGAATGATTTAAAAATCAAGTTAATAACCAGTTTGTTGACTGAAACAGAAAATTAACCGTTAAACAGCCCAAAAGGTCACAGCACTGTAGCTGCATTAACATGAATTTATGCTATCTGCACACAGAACAATAGTTAAAGCTTGCTGATGTGAGAAAAAACAAATATGCAAGCTGAACAAATGTGAATAAGGAAAGAACCTAACCCAGACACTTGGTAGTGACCTTGGAAGATAAATAAGCATCACACTAACCAAGTCTGCATACAGGACAAAACAGGCAAGAGGACAACAAAAAGTCTGATCAAATATTGTTTGGTTTAGATGAGGTAGCAAATATATTTTTCTACAGTAATCCTAGAAAATTAAGAGATAGAGGAAACCAGGAATTACTCATCTTTAAGGAAAAAAAAGTCATACTCAGAGAAGCTGTGGAGGTTCATTCAAGCTTAGAAGTGTTCAAAGCCAGGGTGTATAATCCGTGGAACAACCCAGTCTAGGCAAAGGTGTCCATGCCCACTGTAGAGGATTGGAACTAGATGATATGCAAGGTCCCTTCCAACCCAAACAATTCTACAGTGGTCCAAAAAGTTTATGCAGCAATTAGTTAATGAGATTTCAGAAATGTATTCATGGAGAAATCTTGTCAAAAAAGCATGAAGCCAACTGATTATACATGTCCTGCTTGATGCAGTTCACACAGAGAGACATTACTAGACACAAACTAATTAGAAGAGTTACAGAATAAACATTCTATCCAGCTTTAAAAATTCTTTATAGCAAGATGCAAGACACTTCACAGTGGTCAAAGTGATATGGTGAAAAATTCCCTTTACTGGCTTGCTTTAGGTTTTAAATATCTCCTAAATAGTGTTTCTACTCTGTTTGCTTCCACCTAATGTGGAAGAACTTCAATCCTGAAACCAACATCTTGCATACTACCATGTTAGAATTCCAGCATGACAGGGTTTGGAAGGGACATTTGGAGATCACTCAGCCAAATCCCCTTGCTAAAGCAGGGTGACCCACAGCAGCTTGCCCAGGATCAAAAAGCCCACGGGGGTTTGGAATCTCTGCAGAAAAGGAGACTTCACAATGTCTCTGAGCAGCCTGTTCAAGGCTCCAGCACTCTGATAGCAAAGAAGTTTCTCCTGATCTGCAAACAGAAGCTCCTGGTTTCCAGTTTGTGCCTGTTGCCCTTTGTCTAGGTATTTTACTGCAACCCAAGTGCTTTATTTCAGTAATTCTGACTTTTTTTTTTTCCTGTTGGAACAAAATCCTTCCAACTTTTGAGTAATTCAGAGCCTTGGGAAATTTCTGAGTATCTCAATTATTGATCTACACTTCTCCATATTATTGTTCTCTACAAACAAGCACTATTAAACAGCAGTGCCACACTGCAATCAGCTTGCGTTTAGAAGCACAAATAGTCAGCTCTTTCCAGTCATGACCTTGACATTGCTAGAAATTGCCTAGCAAAGACAAGCAAACAAAAACCAAACCAACATGAGATTTAAGTAGTTGTCTTTAACTGAACCCCAAAAACCAGACTGGCAGGTTCTCAATGGGCTGATTACTTCCAAACCTGGAGCTACAGGCGCAGATGAAATACACAGTGAATAAACCTAATGTGACCTAAACCACAAACAAAATCCAGGCACAAACATGCAGGTTTTTAACTCTTATTGCCAAGGCCACTCTGGTGTAAATAACTGTGTAAAACTAATGACAAAACAGAGAGGGTTTCTCTTAAAACTGGCTGTATTTAGAAGCAGCATTGCCTAACTTTATAAGAACTTGTAGAATCTTACATTTGCATGTAAAAATAAAGCTTGAAGGCTTATTTTAAAGATAGAAGCTACTTAAAATGAAAACTGAGATAGAACTGTGGAATGAAAGCATTGTTCCATGCCTCCTGCACTCCAGTTCAACAATACATGTAATCTATTTTAACAGGCTGTCAGAAGGAGCAGCCAGACCTTTCTGCAATACACTCTGCAATGGCTTTAGCAACAATTTGGCTGCAGGCAAGCTGGTTCAGCTCACTGATCCAAAGAGAAAAGAACTATTTCAAATCAGTTATAAAGCCTCCATTGTCCACAGGTTCAACACCTGATTCTATCATATGCAGTGCAACCACACATTCACGACTATGGATGCTGAAGCCAAGAAACTGTCTTCTTTGAAGTGCTCCAATTAACTTCAAACCATAAAAGAACTAAAATAACTTAGGAAAAAGCTTTGCCAAACAACAATATGAAAACAATCATCCTAGAGAAACTGGTTGCAAGGAATACAGCACAATAGTATTAGTCATATTCTGTCTTTCAAAACAGAGACTGAGTGCAGTTATACTAATTCTGGTTATTTTTAGGATGCTGTTTTTCCTCTGCACACTGCTTAGTGCTTTGCTATTTATGTTACAATGGGAGATGCCTCCCATTTTTCTCTCTGTGGTGCAAACCTCAGCATCTTTGGAATGGCAATTAACACACTGAGTGAGTAGTCTAACTTTATGTCTTTAGATGGTTTGATGTCTGAGAACACAAACTGTTAGAAACCCACACAGAAGTCAATTACAGAATCCCAGAATCTTGATGGTTGGATCTAGAGATCATCTAAAATCACCAGAGTAGCTTCCCAGCATCACAATGTCTGGGCAGGTTTGGAATCTCCGCAGAGAAGAGGAGTTCACAACCTCTCCAGGTAGCCTGCTCCAGAGCTCCAGCACCCTCACACCAAAGAAGTTTCTCCTCCTGTTCAGATGGAACAACCTGGGTTCCAGTTTGTGCCTGTTGCCCCATGTTCCATCACTGGGCACCACTGATGGCTGGCCCCTCTTGCCCCTCCAACCTTTAGCTCTTGTTGAGCATTGAGAAGACCCCCTTTCAGGTTGTTCTCTCCCAGGCTCAATAGCTCCAGGTCTCTCAGCTTTTCCTCCTCACAGAGATCCAGGCCCCTCACCATCTTTGTTGCTTCTGCTGGGCTCTCCCCAGTAGTTCCCTGTCTTGTACTGGAGAGCCCAGAACTGGACATAGTACTCCAGATAGGGTCTTCCTTAGAGCAAAGGGTGAGAGGAACCTCCTTTGACCCGCTGGTCGCACTCCTCTTCATGTACTGCAGAGAGACCACTGGTCTTCTTGGCTACAAGAGCACATTCCTGGCTCATGGTGAAATTACTGTCCACCAGGACTCCCATGTCCTTCTCCACAATGCTGCTTCCCAGCAGGTTAACTCCTGAGCTGTTCTGGTGCAGGGAATTATTGCTCTCCAGGTGCAGCACTCTACACTTGCCCTTGAACTTCATGACTTTCCCTCCTGATTAAGTGAGTTTGTAATAAGCTGTGACAAGTGAGATTTCAATCATGCTTTACCATTATTTGGTGTGTCAAAAGACAAATTATCTTTCAGTTTTCAACAAAAACTACTTAGATAAGCAGCAAGCAGAAGTGTGGTTATGTTCCTAGTGAGTTTTACCCAAATTGTACTCTCACAACATAAACATGGTGCCACAGAACCACTGTTTCTATTGACCAACTTCCTCTATTCATGGGTAAAAGCTGTCACAGGAGCAACAGCTGTCCCTCTGCTCCAGAAGCTCTGGAGCATTCCATTCTCTGCACAGTTAATTTAGGTAGACAACTCTCACTGCCCAACAGATTCCAGTCATGTCAGATCTACACAAATTGACAGACACCAAAGAGCATTTTTTCAGAAGGGTTCACTGTTACACAAGGTTGTCAAAACATAAAATAAAAAAGGAGTATTAGCACATGTAAGAAAATTATTGACCAAGTCAATGTCATTCATTTTCTGGCTATGTCCTTGCAAAGATGAGTGCCCACTAACTCCATGAGTAACATGGTTTTAGAAAATAACATTTTCATTTTAAAACCTCAAGGCTCCAATCCACTGCTGCTTCAGTGTAAAATCAAATCCGCCTTTTCTGGAAGAGCATATAAACAATATCCACATTTCATTTTTCATTACAGAACCCAAGCATGGTACATGATGGAAGGGATCTCTGGAGATTTGAGTCCAACACCCACGCTAGGAGTAGGGGCACCCACAGCAGTTTGCCCAGGATCACAATGTCCAGGTGGGTTTCAAATCTCTCCAGAGAAGCATACTCCACAACCTCTCTGGGCAGCCTGCTCCAGGGCTCCAGCACCCTCATACCAAAGAATTTTCTCCTCCTGTTCAGATGAAACCTCCCGAGTTCCAGTTTATACTCATGTCCCCTTGTCCTGTTGCTGGGCACCACTGAGAGAAGTCTGGCCCTATCCTCTTGCCCCTCGTAGGTCCCCTCTCAGGCTGCTCTTCTCCAGGTTCAACAGCTCCATGTTTCTCAGTCTTTCCTCCTCAGAGATGTTCCAGTCCCCTCAGCATATTTATAGCCTTCCCTGGGTTCTCCCCAGTAGCTCCCTGTCTCGTCCCAAGGAGCCCAGAACTGCATACAACACTCCAGATGTGACTTCCTTAGAGCAGAGGGTGAGGAGAACCTCCCTTGGCCTGCTGGCAACACATTTGTTAATGCAGTCTCTTTATTAGTCCATGTCCTTTCCAGCTAACTATTAAAATCCCGCAACTAGAAATGTACCTGAGTAGGAAGCTCTCCCTCAAACACTTGATTATGAACATACTTAGTTTTCTGTGTTAGACTAAACATATCCTTTGGTTAATAGCAAGCTACAGCACCATAATGCAGCATGTGGGGTCTGTCTATGCAGATTCCCACTTAAAGGTGGAATGCTCACAGATAAAATTCTAACAGTGAATCCTCTGAAATTCAAAGTTTGGATATGAATTAACAAAATAGCATTTCAAGCATAAAAAATTCACTTACATTGACCAAGCCAAAATAATGCTCATTCACAGGGAACTGTTCAGGACCAATCTCCTTCTCCAAAGCAGAGGCATTGGCGCCCTAGGAAGAAAGAATCTTTGTTAGAGAAAATAAAACTTGCTAAAGAAATCCAACAGAATTCACACTGCTCCTGGAAAAGCAAAGAAGGTAAGGAAACAAGTTCACTTGTATTGAGAGCTAGTGTCAAGTGTTTCCTGTGGTGTTCAAAATGAAATCCAGATGATGTTTTTTTAGTGTAAAAGGAATTGTGGTCTCACTTAAGCTCAACTTCACCAGCTAGAATTAAGAGTTGTCTGACCTAACAGAAAGGTTTGTGGTATTTGAATTTATTTGCAAGTTAACAAGAAATTGAAGTTAACAAGATTTCAGGTTAGTCACGGTGACCTAGAAGCACCAATTTAAATTTAGCCAAGAACACTGCAAAAAATAAAATATCAAAGGGAAGTTCTAAACCTAGAGGACAAAAAACTTTGTGGGCTACAAGACCCTTAAAAGAAAAAAACATCTTGTGATGGGGACTGCACAAAAGGTTTGAGGTGGTTGCTTATTATTTGCATCTCACATAAAGAATTCTTGACAAGGTTTTTTACCTTCACTAACATTTTGTATTAGAAAAAAATACAACCTTCTAACAATTTCTCTGCAACACTATGGACAAGTAAAGTACAATTACAAAACATAATGGAAAGAAGAATTTTCTCAGATATTTCTCAAACTCAGATCACCCATCCAGACCTTCCTTGGTTTTTTTACCATTTACTGAGAGATAATACAAGAAGTTTACCATGCATCTTGCTACATCCTTAAGTCTCCAACAATATACTGAGAACAGAAGTTATTATTTTAGGCACAGCTGAAAAGTACCACTGCACATCCACATGGTCTTGTCATATAAACCAATAACTAAAGCATACCCACAGATCAGTTTCAATTTTAACTTTGTCCACTTCTAAATGATTTATGTATCTCTTCCTCACACCACTTCATCTTGTTCTCTACTGTTTCTTGTTGATCTTCCAACAGCCCTAAACTGCATCCAAGGTTATCCAAGGAGTTACTGTTATTTGGTGCAGAATCCAAGCACCATGGATTCCTGACTTCTGTTTTAAATATCCAAGTCACACAAACTCACAGGATGGGGTGGGGAGGGTGGGGTGGTGGTATCTTCCAACTGGAAGCTGAATTTAAATTAGGCATTAGGAAGAAATTCTTCCCCATGAGAGAGGTGAAACACTGGAAACTGTGCCTCAAGAATCTGTGGAGGCTCCAACACTGGCAGTGTTCAAAGTCAGGCTGGATAGGGCCTTGATCACCTTGGTCTGTTAGGAGGTGTCTCTGCCCATGGCAGGGGGTTGGAACTAGATGACCTCTAAAGGTTCCTTCCAACTCAAACCATTCTATGACTCTGTGGCAATGGGGAGAGAGGGACCTGTGGAGATCATCTAGGTCAACCCCCTTTCTAAAGCAAGGTTACCTAGATCATCCCACCTACAATCCTGTGTAAATATGAATAGAAACCCTTTTTCACAAGTCAACCATCTTAAAATATCTCAAAAAAGCACTAAACAACCCAAAATTACAGTCCAGCAAAACTCAATCCATCCAATTCCCTGAAGCTACTAATGCATTTTTAATTGTTGAGCAAATATTTTCATCATTCCCTTAGCACTGTGCCATTGCTACAAATCACAGACAGAGCCTGTAGAAAGTTCCATCTGCATCATCTTTAACAAGAAATAGCTAATTTTTTTCTGAGAAACAGGAAAGAAACAAACAAACAAACAAACAAATAGTTGAAAGGGAGTAAAGGAAACCCTGTAGTTTGATCTTCCACATCAGATTTACAGTGAATTACATATATCAAAAGAGACAGAAAACAAGGAGGGCTCAAAACTAGAGACTATAAAAATCACAGTAACATTGACTAGATGCTGACAGATTTATAAGCAAGACTCTGCAAGCAGCAATTACACAGAAATTTCTGAGGCATCAGTGCCAGTTCAGGCAGCTCCTCCCACTTGTTTCCATACACCCATCCCCTGCTTCCAGGTACCTCTTTTTTGCCCCCTCCACTATCTCCCCGCTCCAAAACTCCAAACCAGACCTAGACACAGAACAGCTATCTGCAAGAAAGAGCTGCTGCATGTTTCAAGATTAAGGAAGAAGTAGCTGTAAAAACCACAGGCTTGTGAACTCAGTTTAAATTTCTCCGAACAGCAGAAATTTAGAATGAAAATAACAGAGGAGCTCTTGCAATGCGCACCCAACCTCTGAGAGGACATTTTAAGGCAGAGTAATTTCTAGAAAATTACAAATCCTGATTAGAAGTTTGATGAAACTTGTCACCTCCCCCACCAACATGGAAGTGTGAAATCCGCAGCTCTCAGGGAGTCTAATTATGTAAGTAAACCAGTATTGCCACTTCAGTTAAACTGGGGGGGATGTTTCCCTCCCTGGGTAATTATGTGTTGGTTGAATAAATTTGTGTTTGCTTCCTGCTCACGCGGTCGTAAGCAGAAAGTTTGATCATCTCTTCCTGAAATGGAGTAGCAGAGCGGTTCCTTGAGAGCACTTTCTTGGGCCTCCTAGGAGCCTCAAGGATGGAGTCATGCAGTTTTTATAGGATGGATTCACTTGACTTGGGCTAGCAATGAGCATTCAAATATTATCTCATGTATTAAGCTTGATATTTAGCTGTATTTTAGTGAAAGTTATTTTCACAGTACCCCAGATACCAAGTTCAATTTTAAGCCACTCACCTCAAGGACACTGTGGTGCTAGAGTGGGTCCAGAGTAGAGCAACAAAGGTGGTGAAGGGTATAGAGTACAAGTCCTGTGAGGAGCAGCTGATGCAACTGGAGTTGTTTGGTCTCAAGTAAAGGAGGTTGAGGGGAGACCATTTGGCTCTCCACAACTCTCTGAAAGGATGCTGGAGACAGATGGGTATTGGGCTCTACACCCTAGTGACATGGGGTATTGGGCTCTACACCCTAGTGACATGAGAAAATGCCCTCAAGCACCAGGGGAGGTTTAGGTTAGACATCAGAAGAAACTTCTTTGCTGAAAGGATTCTCAAACATGGAAACAGGCTCCCGAGGCAGGTGACTGAATCCCCATCCTTGCACGTGTTTAAAAGACACCGAACTGTGGTGCTGAGGGCTACGGTTTAGCACCACACCTGGCAGAGTTAGGTAATATTTGGATATGATGATCTTAAAGGCCTTTTTCAAACAAAAGGACTTTATAATTCTGTGATTCAAAGAACATTTGTGTTCACTGACTTCCACCAGAAAAGACAAAGAACACCCTTTAAAAGAAAAATTCCATATACTCAAGTTTAAGGCATCTGACAAAAGCACAGGAAACTGTTAACATTGAAGCTTTCCTCCATGTTTCATTCCAACTCAGTGAGGGACATTACTCCAACATTAGATACATATGGAAGACAAGAGTGAGCAAAACCAGTCTTTACCCAGAAGGTCTCTAATGCAGGTTTTGTTGAGTTTGGTAAAACACAAAGGATGATGAAGTGAAAACGGATGTGGAAACACCAGTTCCAACACTCTTACTTGAGACAGCCATTTAACCAAGTCACCCCAGATGAGATGATCCCATGGTACAGCTAAAACGTAACTGAAAAACAACTCTTCCAGCACCTGAAGTGAGTCCTTTTTGCCCAGTGGAAAAGGCTTGAAGACTTATTTCCAATTCATTACACCATTCAAATGGAAAAAGTAGTAATAGCCTTCTGACTTAACCAGATTACCCTCCTAACTCACTGCATCACCAAAACAAGACAAGAAAGAAGTACGCTTAGGCATTATGGTCTCTTAGAAGCTCTACAAACCATTTGTCACTATTCCCGCAAAACCATGGAGCATTTTGCCTGGTCTAGCACTAACTGATTTCAGAAACTGGAAATCTATCAAGCTTCTAGGAACTTAAATACTTCTACACCTTTAAACGCGTTAGAATTTGTAATTGCTTGTATAGACAAAGAGTTCATATATTGTATCCACTTATCTGACAAGAATCAGGAGAAGAAATTACTGCTGGAAGATGAGGGAAAGTCACTACACAGAAATATCATTAGGGTAGAAAGGATAATAAGGCTCAGAGCTGAAGTGTTCTTCTGAAGCTATTGATGAACGGAAGAACAAGTGATTAATAGCAACTACACAGCTCAGAACATGAACTGCAGTCAGCTAATGAGAAATCCATGCCCAGCATCCACATGGTTCTTGCCTCAAGTTAGCACTTCTACCCTTTTCAGTACTATGAATTTTACTCAGTTTTAGTGAAATCCTGATCCTCTGCAAAACCTGGTTGAGAACACGTGGACTATTCATAGAATCATAAAGGTTGGGGAACAGCCTTCATAGAATCATAAAGGTTGGGGAACAGCCTTCATAGAATCATAAAGGTTGGGGAACAGCCTTCATAGAATCATAAAGGTTGGGGAACAGCCTTCATAGAATCATAAAGGTTGGGGAACAGCCTTCATAGAATCATAAAGGTTGGGGAACAGCCTTCATAGAATCATAAAGGTTGGGGAACAGCCTTCATAGAATCATAAAGGTTGGGGAACAGCCTTCATAGAATCATAAAGGTTGGGGAACAGCCTTCATAGAATCATAAAGGTTGGGGAACAGCCTTCATAGAATCATAAAGGTTGGGGAACAGCCTTCATAGAATCATAAAGGTTGGGGAACAGCCTTCATAGAATCATAAAGGTTGGGGAACAGCCTTCATAGAATCATAAAGGTTGGGGAACAGCCTTCATAGAATCATAAAGGTTGGGGAACAGCCTTCATAGAATCATAAAGGTTGGGGAACAGCCTTCATAGAATCATAAAGGTTGGGGAACAGCCTTCATAGAATCATAAAGGTTGGGGAACAGCCTTCATAGAATCATAAAGGTTGGGAAAAGATCTCCAAGGTCATAGAGTCCAACTGTACCCTGCACAGCGAGCTCACTAAACCATGTCCCTCAGCACCACATCTACATGGCTTTTGAACACCTTCAGGGCTGGGCACTCCACCACTGTACTTGGCAGCCTGAGACAGGACTTAATCAGTCTGTAAGGGAAGAAATTATTCCTAATATGCAAACCAAACCTGCCCTGGTGCAGCTTGAGGCTGTTTGCTCTTGTTACACGGGAGAAGAGATCACCTCACTCCAGCTTTTTTTCAGGGAGTTGTAGAGAGCCACAAGTCCTCCCCTCAGCCTCCTCTTCTCCAGGCTGAACAATTCCAGTTTCCTTAGCTGTTCCCCACCAGTCCTGTTCTCCAGACCCTTTCCCAGCATTGAACTTCTCTGAACCTGCTCCAGTACCTCAATGTCCTTCTTGATATGAGGTCCAAAACCAAGCCTACTATCCAAGGCATACCCCCACCAGTGCCCAGTACAGGGGACGCTGGTCCTGCTGGTCAAATTACTGATAATCAAAGCCAGGATGCTGGTGGTCTTCCTGGCTATCCAGGCACACACACTGGTTCATCTTCAGCTGCTGTGGACCAACACCCCCAGGTCTTTTTCTGCTGGGTAGTTTCCAGCCACTCTGCCCCAAGCCTGAAGCATTCATGGGGTGGTTGTGACCCCATGAATTATTACAGACTAACCAACACTACCAATCACCATTTTTTATCCTGAGCTAACATTCTCACACTTGGAAGGGATTCACACTTCCATTTACAAGTTTCTACTTCTTGCTGTGATGAAGGTAATTTTGTGGACGTGGGAACAGTTATAAAAGCAATGTGGAACTATCGTGATAGTATGCAAGCAGACCTTTTGAGCAGGAAGCAGTTGCTGCTTCAATAAGAAAAGGCTCAAAATTAGCACAACATTGGGTCAGTGTCCTCAATGTTATTCAGAGCTCTTGTCAAAAATAATCAGGTCAATGCTGTACTGCTGCTTAAGGAAACAGTGAGTAGAGAGGCAATGAAGCTATAAAACTGGGGGAATGGGGGAAGGAAATAAAATCACTAAGCAGATGATGGGAAAGGGTTACAAGCAGGAAGATCTCACTGTCTTACCTGCAACAACCTTGGGATTTGGAGATGGGAAGCAGAGAAGTTTATGGCATTTACTGTTGCTAAGCTCTAATTCTATCATGGATTAAAGCCAGGACATGAGGAGGGCTCAACTCAGGCAGCTGTCCTGCATGTTTTGAAGGATGCTGGTTTCACATCTGCTTTGATTGACCACTGCTGTGTCTCACATTAGCACAATCCACTAGCTATTAGCAACTGAACTACTGAGATGGAACTACTCAGAGGGCTGGAACAGCTCTTCTATGAGGACAGACTGAGAGAGTTGGGGTTTTCCAGCCTGGAGAAGAGAATGTTTCCATGAGACCTTAGAGTAGCCTTCAGGATCTGAAGGGGGCCTACAGGAAGGCTGGGGAGGGATTATTTACGAGATCTTGCAATGACAGGACAAGGGGCAATGGGTTTAAACTGGCAGAGGGAAGATTTAGACTGGATGTCAAGAGGAAGTTCTTTACAGTGAGAGTGGTGAGGCACTGGCACAGGTTGCCCAGGGAGGTTGTGGCTGCTCCCTCCCTGGAGGTGTTTAAGGCCAGGTTGGACGAGGCCTTGAGTGAGCTGTACTAGTGGGAGGTGTCCCTGCCTATGGCAGGGGGTTGGAACTGGATGATCCTTGAGGTCCCTTCCAACCTTACCATTCTATGAAGACATGAAGAAGTACTGTAAAAAAAAATTTAAAAAAAAAAAATCAAGAACCTTGTGATGAAAGAAGAAGAACAGTAAGTGAAGATACAAAAAAAATTACAGCCATTAAGATAGTCATTAAAGGTGGCTGCAGTGTAAGCAGTATTTTACTTGCTGTAATTATACAGGAAAATCCATGGAGCAGTAGACTGTCAATGGATTTATAACCATTCTATACCCATTCATCACTAGCTCAACCTAATGAGACAAGATACTTGAGGTCTGTTTCATTTTTTAGGAGGACACGGATATTTAGAGACCTCAAGAGATAGCCCACTTGGCAAAACAATGCTATTTGGATTTTTAAGAGATCACAAAGATGAAAAGTACATGAAGGATAACAACTGTGAAGCTTGTCTTAAAAAACCCGCAACAACCACAAAACCTACAAAACGTCTAAGCCACTGCTGTGCTTGATTTTGGGGTGCTCCACTGTTTTAGATGCTCCATTTAGAGTTCATTTGTAGACCACAAGAGATTTTTAGAAGAGAACTTTTAAAAAATGGATTTTAACTTCCAAAAGTCACCCAATCACAGAAAGAGAGGAGCTGGAAAGCACCTCTGGGAGTCATCTAGTCCAAGCCCCCTACAAAGGCAGGCTGACCCAGAGCAGGTTGCACAGGATGGCATCCAGGTGGTTTTGAATGTCTTCAGTAATGGAAACACCACCATCTCTCTGGGCACCCTCCATCCTGTCACTGGGCACCACTGACAAAGGACCGGTCTCATCCTCCTGACAGCCACCCTTTAAGCACTTATAAGCACTGATCTGCAGTTTAAACACTATTCAATGTACAGCTTCTATGCTTGCCTATAAATTTCAGCTGCTTTAGCCCTGTCTAAAATGAGCTCAAGACTAATCCCACCAGTAGATTACTTTTAACAAGCTAGAGAATCAATTCATTCAGAACACTATCCAGCCCATGGAAACCTAAAGACATGGCCCTTCCTCATGGATAAATTCCTATTTCTTTAACCCAGGCAAAAATATCAATTTCCACATTGCAAGTCTTCTACATAAGCCCTTTATCCTTCTCCCATTGCAATTAATACCACTTAGTCCAAATGAAGTAATTAAAGCATCACATCTTAGGCTATCTCTGAAGTTTTCTTACAGCTGCACGCCTGCTGGGAAGCTGCGTGGCATGGTTGGTGGAACAGCCTGTTGAAATAAAAACCCCTCATGATATACTAGCTTGGGCTCAAGACCATGCTAACTCAGTTTCTGGATTAAAAGCAGCTGGTTCCACTGAGCACACAGCACATACCTGCCTGCAAAAGGAATCCCCCTTAAGAAAGAGCAAAGAAAGAGAAAGATATTGAAGAAGTATTTCAGTGTCCAGAATATACCTGGTACCCAGGTCTGGCTGAAGTCTTTAATTATTCATCTGACTCTTTCTTCTTAATAAATTAGAGTAGGATAAGGTTTAACATTTGAAAAACGGCTCAGAAGCAGCTTTCCAGTTGGGCATAAAGGTTATGAGGCACCATGACAGAGTGATGGAATCATTTAGATTGTAAAAGACCTTTAAGATCACCAAGTCCACCACTAAATCATGTCCATTGGCATCATGTCTGCAAATCTTTTAAATCCTCCCAGGGATGGGGACTCCACCACTGCACCAGGCAGCCTCATCCAGAGCCTGACAACCCTTTCTGGGGAAAAAAAAAAAAAATCCATCCTAACCTGTTTCTAATGCAACTAGAGGCTGTTCCTTATCCTGTCACTAGTTCCTTGAGAGAAGAGATCGCCCCCCACCTGGCTCCAACCTCCTACTGGGAAGTTGTAGAGAGACACAAGGTCTTCCCCAAGCTTCTTTTTCCTCCAGGTTGCACAACCCCAAGTATCCTCAGCCACTCCTCTTAAGACCTGTGCTTTACACTCTTCACCAGTTCTGCTGCACTTCTCTGCACTCAGCACTTCAAAGTCCTTCTTGCAGTGAGGGGCTCGAAACTGAACCCAGGATTCAAGGTGTGGTCTCACCAGTGTTGAATACATAAGAACGATCCCTGTCCTGATCCTGATGTCCACACTATTGCTGATCCAAGTGAGGATGTTGGTGGCCTTCCTGACCCCCTGAGCACACTGCTGGTTTATCTTCGCTGCTGCAAACCAGAACCCCCAGGTCCTTTTCTGCTAGGCAAATTACTCTGGCCCAAGCTGGAGCATTCATGAGGTTGTTACGACACAAGGGCAGGACCTCACACTTGGCCTCATCGAAGCTCCTATCACTGGCCTTGGCCCACTCATCCAGCCTGTCAAGATCTCTCTGTAGAGCCTCCCTACCCAAAAGCAGATCAACACTCCCACTGAACTTGGTGTCATCTGCAACTTACTGAGGGCGCCCTTAATCCCTGCATCCAGATCTTCAATAAAGATATTAAAGAGAACTGGTGCCAGGACTGATCCTAGGGGAACACCACTGGTGACCAGCCACCAACTGGATTTAGCTCCATTCCCCACCACTCACTGGGCCTGGCCATCAGCCAGTTTTCACTCCAGTGAACCAGTCCCCTTTAGAGCAGTTTAAATATACTGCATGAGTAAAGGGTGATTTTCAATGACTGAACAAACAAAACAAATCACACCAAAAAAGTGAGAAAGAACGAGTAGGCCAAGCCAGAGCTACTTAAAACCTTCCAGGAAAGAAAACTGCAGAGATGATACATTCCATACAGCCTGCCTGCATTCACTTTGTTGGACTGACTGTGGTAATAGTTCCAGCTTTGGGACTATTAAAATTACCCTGTTGGAGAGTGCAGAAAGCAGAAGAACTGGGGTTGTGTTGCTAAAATTTCTAAAACGTGCTGCCATGCTTTTTCTAAGCGGAGAACAGGATATTGCTTCCCCATCCTTTAAAACTCCTGGGTTGTGGAGCACTGAAGCCAGATAAAAAGAGTTGTCATCTCAGCTATCACTCTGTGATTCGGGGTTTGAAATTACCCCTTTTCAGGCACCCAGGAAGGCTGCCCTTTGAGGCATAACCAATGATAGCAAATTGAACTTTGGATTCCAGCACTTTGAGTGCTTATGCAGGCAAAACAAACTGATAATCTTGAAAGGAGCAGGTGTAACAGTGGCACAGACTTTTCAAGACTCCATGATTTCAAATTCTATAGAATCATCTTCTTAATCACACAGAGAAAAGGCTGGCTCTGCCTGTTCTTCAACAGGGAGTAGAATTTAACTTTGGCTATCAGCAGCACCATGGAGACCATGTTGAGATTAGAAAATGCTGTATTTCAAAATCTGTTTACTGCTATGGAAGAGTTCAAATTCTGAAGTCTTCATTAGAGTGTTTTTAAATAAATTAACACAGAATACTTTGTAAACTGCTTTGTGTAAATGCTTAGTCAATTAGGAGCTGGTCTTGCAAGGTCCACAGGATTTGCACCCCATAAGAGTAAAGTAAGCTGCAGACACTCATGAAATACTGTCATTTTACGCTGTTTAAAATGACATAGTAAAACTAGGTTCCAGTTAAAAATGTATGGAAAGGATGCTGGATTAAGAGGCAGAAGTATAGCTCTTTACAACTTCCTCAAAGGAGGCTGGAGTGAGGTGGTTGTGGTTTTGTTCTCCAAAGCAGCAACCAACAGGATGGGAGGAAATGGCCTCAAGTTGTGCCAGGGGAAGCATTTGTGACCTTCAGCTTAGGTCAATCAAGTACTGCTGGAAACAGAAGTCTCCTTAGCTAGCTCTACTTTCTCCCATTTCCTCAGTGATAACTTCCCAGGTACAAGTGCTATTTCTCTGATAAAGCTAAAATAAAGTGCTATGAATACAGGTGAAACAGCAACAAGCCAAACATTACACATCAGGGACATGAAAGCCCTGCTAGAACTGAGTTGTGTAAATTATTCAGGTGGTAAATGGAAATGTATTACTTACAAATGACTCAGTCATCTCTTCTCCAGCACTGGAGTTAATAATTATACCCACACCATGGTGATTCAGGGTAGAATAAGACTACCACCAATTTGTAGACTGGATTTGAGATCTTCAGGCATGTCTTACTGGTTTAGCAAACATTAGACGTGATCATGGGGAAGTGTCCCTAATTAGTTGACCAAGAAAGACCAATAATTTCTGTTAACAGTTTACTACAGACTTCTCACAAAATCAGCTGCCAGAGAGGGAAAGATCAGATCTGTGTTTTATTGCCAATACAGAAAAACCCTCTGACTCTCAATGTTGTACAACTACTCAGTTGTACAGCCAAGTGTTTCATCCCTCTGAAACACATCAGGCAGATCCTCGATAAAATGATGCAGTCAGACTCACGGAAATTCAGCTCTCCTTGCTTAAGAAAGAGGTTGACAAGAGAGGTTTCACAACTGTCCACAACCACAGAACTACAAAGACAGTACTTTGAAACATTTTTTAAACAGAAGCTATGCATTATTTATGAAGGGCAGCAAAACACCTCAGAAGTGTTTTGTTTCACTCTCCAGGGTGATTTTGAAGTTGCTTGCAAAAAGAAAACAAAACCTAGAATCTCTGATAAAGGTAAGGGCTGGAAAACAAAATAAAGTCAAGGGGACACAGCAGAGAACCACAGCTCTAGTCAGCAGCTCCTGGCTATGGATGTGTCTTGCCATATGGTGTCAGGAGCCTTACCAAGCAATGAATCACAGTCAAATGCACAAGTATTTTCCTCCCAGTTCCTAATCTTCACAATGCCACATGAAAAGTTATGCAACTGCTGAAAAAGAGATGGTGCTCACATAAAGGAAATGTGATGATCATGAGGCACAGGATTGGTGATCCACAGTGCAAAACTCTGCAAGTTACTTTAAGGACGGGGATATGACTGAAGTTGTAACTACATTACTGCTAACAAGATCTGCTATTTAATTTAATTTGTAAAGAGAAACTGCAGAAGAGTGGCGTGTCTGAGATGGAAAATCTGAAGCACCAGTCCCTGTGATGGTGACTAACTGTGATGAGGGGTCTGGGAATGCCACAAACCTGTGTTTCAGCTTTCAGCCTGAAGTGATGCCTAGAGGTGCTGTAAAAGCTGCGTATTTTACACTACATGGTAGCATAATGCTGAAGAAAGCAATTTCCCAAAGAGACTTTGTTAACATGATTACATGTTTTTATAAGGAAGGCTGAGGTTTTTCACACTGACATTATGACAAAACGCACAGTAATTGCATTCACTGGACATTAACTGAAGTAGATGCAAATAAACAGATTCAATTTTAAAACACAGCAGCCCAATCTTAATTTTCCTGGCCTAACTGAAAAAAAAAAACAACAAACCAAAACCGACCAAAAAAACCAAAAAAACACAGAAGTGAGTTTAACAGCAAGATTAGGTAAATTACCTGAACTATTGATGCTGAAAAATTACACAGCATTTGAGTAAACAGCTATACAGAAAGGGTGATGCAAGTTTTACACAATCATTCAGTGCTAGCAGCACTGCTCAAGTTTTTCTGCAGAGAAATGACACAGAAGGTTCTCTTCTTAAAACAAAAAACAGTTAAGGAGAACTTGCTTCTCCAAAGCTGCAATAAAGTATTAGGAAAAACAAAATAAAACAACCATAGGACTTCAGAGAGGACGTTAGGCCCTGTGTCTGCTCCACATTCTTCTACCATCCCTAGCAAAATCAAGGTAAGCACAGCAACAAAAATGAATCCATGACTGACACAACTGGTATGCATGGCCAAAGTCTCTAAAAACAAATCACAGATGCTAGAATGGCTGTGTGCAGGTCTGGCCATGAACTCCTAGAAAAATCACTGCCTTACATTTGCCATGCTAATCTGAGGCTCGGTCATCTGATGTCAGGAATGTATCCAAAATATTATCTGGGATTGAGTCAATTGCTTGCCTCTGGGGTGCAGAGCTCCACAGCAAAATCATGATTCAGCCACCTCTCCCGACCTTAATTTCACCTGTGTTGATGATGGGCAATTAAAAATATAAATCATGTTGAGATTACTGAAGAATGAAGTTCTGGGAAATCTTCTGTGACACTTCAAAAGTTTTAAGAGGAGGGAACCACTGCCACAAATTTAAAAATAAAAATTAATCTCTTGTGCTAAGGGTATTAGTGTGAGATTCCAAACACTCAGTTTTGTGTAGCACCACTGCGGTTCATTTCAATTAAATCTGAAGTTAATTAAAACTGGTAGTTAGTACCTACAAGGAAAAGAAGCAGAAAAACTCTACACCCTTCACACACCCATGAAATCAGTCCCTCCAAGCTGGTACATGAGAACTCCTTTTAAGACTGCTCCTCTGTCAAATGAGACTTAAAACTGAAGTTTGACCACTTGAAGCAATTACAATACGGGGTTATAAAAAATAAAATACTAACCCTGAATCTCCTCAACTTGATTTGACATTACATCTTGCAATTTGAAACTCTGATATCATTTCTACTGATCAATCTCCTTATAGCAAGGAGAGCATTTCTATTGAGCAATCTCCTTACCTCTGTGAAATGTTTTTGCTGGCGTATCGTTAAGATGCAATATTTTGTTATGAGTCAGTGCTGTTTCACTGCTAGACAAACCACTTGCTAACCTCTACTTAGGCAGCAATGTAACTTCATTTAAAATTCTGCATAATCACGCAATTATCAGCTAGGTTCTGATAGGTGATAT
The DNA here is from genome assembly GCA_013396675.1 of Eubucco bourcierii. Taxonomy (NCBI): domain Eukaryota; kingdom Metazoa; phylum Chordata; class Aves; order Piciformes; family Ramphastidae; genus Eubucco; species Eubucco bourcierii. Next base: position 796,756 of record VWZE01025956.1, on the reverse strand, counting down.
ACCCTGTTATGTGCATTCATGTGAAATGATTACAGAGTTTTCATAAATTAGTTGAACAACCATTCATTGAGTTGAGTTGTCAACAATTGTGATCCGAACTAGAAAAAAAAATAAAATTACTGTTCAATAACCCCCTTAGTTCCTCCCTCTGTAAGGAAGCATCCACCTGCCCCCTGACACGTTTCTGCGAGCAGCCGGCAGCTGACACACCCACCCGAAGGCAGCGAGTCCTGCTTTCTGCAGAGGACTCCCCCAGCCACCTTTCCCCACCCGGATTAGGCCCAAATTCCTTCGAACTCCTCAAAACATGGGCGCAGAGCAGCCGGGCTGGCCCTCCACGCTCAGCCTCCCTCCAGCTACTACCCCTCCTCCGTGCCCCTTGCCTGGCACAGCCACTCCCGCCGCGGCTCCCCGCTGCCACCTCCTCGCCCGGTTCCCAGCAGCGGCCCGGCAGTGCCTTCCCAGGGGGTGTGCGGGCAGCTGGGTGTCCCGCCACCTCCCACAGACACACTCCTAACCCGGACAAGCGCAATGCCTCCCACAAACCTTGGCTCTTAACTACTTTTACTAATTCTTCTTGCAACCCGCCCCTGCGGGGCCCTCCTCACTCCTCAGCACGGGGCCGGGGCCGGGGCCGGGGCCGCTCCCGCCACCGGGGCCCCTCACCGGCCGGTCCGTCCCCTTGCCCCCGGGGCTCCGGCACGGACGCGCCCAGCTGGTGGCAGCTCTCACCATGGTACAGATGGAGGCGAGTCTCCGGACCGTCATCAGTATTTCCATTCGCCCGACGCGGCCCCGGGCCCCGCGGCCGCCCCCGCTACCGCCGGCGCCATGTTGGGACGCAGCCGCCCAACTGACAGCGGCAGCCGGAGCCGCAGGTGGCGCAACCGCCAAATGGGGCCGGGCGCCGGCGGTGCAGCGCACAAATGGCGCCGGCCACGCGTCGCGACCAGTGCTGAGGGGTTCCTCCTGCCTTCGGGCCCGCTGGCTCCGAGGACTCCTCCCCGGCCGCCCAACTGTTCTCCACCTCGGACAGTCGGAGTTTGTGAGGCTCCATCCCTCTAGGTCTCCCTCGGGGTCACTGCAAGGCTGGGCTGTGCTGAAATGGGGCTAGGCAAGCTTTGATCTGTGCAACTGTGGTGACGGTGGTGTGCAGGAAGTGCTTCAGTCATAGAATCGGTTTGGCTGGAAAAGACCTTTAATATAATTGAGTCCAACTCTTAACCCAGCACTGCCGAGTCACCACTAAACCATATACCTCAGCACCACATCTCCATGGCTTAGAGACCCCTGCAGGAACAGGGACTCCACCACTGCTCTGGGCAGCAGGTTCCAGAGCTTGACAGCCCTAAAGGGAAGAAGAAGTTGTGCCTTCTGGCCAGCCTCAACATCCACTGGTGCAACTTGAGGCTGGTTCCTCACACTTTGTCACTTGAGACAAGAGACTGATAATCCCCTCACCTCAGCAAGGTGACTGGAGGCCCTGATGAGACAGGCGTTGCATGTGTCACCAGTGAAACTGGAGGGCTGGAGCTGGGGGATGTCACCAAACCCCACAGCAAGGGAGGCCACAACCACTTCAGGGCACTAAAACACCTCGAAGGTGTAATGTTCAAACAACTATGTGTTTCCTGAGACTCTCTTCAGTGGTTGTGAGCACCTACAAATGGGGTTTACAACAATGCCTGGTGCAATGATGGAGCTGGACAGTGGTTTTGCACCACAATAATCCCTTGCTGTTCTGCACCACGAGCCCCTGCTTCAGCAGAATCACAAGTGCTCTTTGAGAGCACAGCACTACAAATGACAAATGTGTCTATTGTAATGCCAGGAGTGAAAAATGTTTCAGATTGCCATATAGCCCTTCACAGAGCTCACCCCAAAAGCAACTACACATTGGAGAAAAACAGTATCACAGAATCATAGAGTGGTAGGAGTTGGAAGAGACCTCTGGAGACCAAGGTTCACCTAGAAAAGGTCACAGAGGAACACCTCCAGGTAGGTTTTGAATGTTTCCAGAGATGGAGACTCCACCACCTCTGTGGGCAGCCTGTTCCAGAGCTTCCTCACCCTTAAAGAAGTTCTTCCACATGTTTAGGTAGAACTTCTTATGTGCAAGATTGCTTCCATTACCCTTTGTCCTGTCACTGAGCACCACTGAAAAATGACTGGCCCCACCCTCCTGACACCCAACCTCCTGAAGCCAGAGATTCATATAAATATTTGGCATCTGGATAATCAAATCTGCAGAATGGTGTCAAACCTCACATCTGGAAGGAGCCTGGCTCATGTTTGGCATTAACTCCAAGCTGGACACTGTGGAGAATTGTTGATGAACGTGGCTGGAAGCCTTTGGGTCATGTTGTGCATAAAGCACATCATCAGTGGTGATGGGACTGATTCCACACACCCTCCTGTACTCCAGCACTGACCTTGCAGGAATATCTGCAGAGAAGGGAGGATGGTTCAGTTTCCAAAGCACAGACTTTTTTATGAGGCCAAGATGTTTCCATTCTCTTTGAGCTGCTCGCCTGCAGCGATGTTCTCTCACACACATTGTACTTTCAACGTCATCTACAACAACCTCCCAAGGGAGAGTATTTGGCAACCTAAAAAAAATACTGAAATCCTTTTAAAATACGCTAAAAGTAAAAAAGGACACTTGCTTCTGGCAGAGTTGCCATGAATGGCAATGAAACTAGGGACAGGAAATACAGACCTAGTGGGATCTGTATAGTGTCTGACCAAACTGAACTACAGTTTTAAGTGATTACCTCCCTCACATCCCAAAATAAACTCAAATATGATTTATCATGGCTGTTGCAATAGCATCAGAGGACACTTCCTTCCCCTTTGGCCTTGGGATTAGCACAACTTTGTGCTATGTACAGTTATGGTACTGAAATGGCAGTATTATCCCCAGACAACACCTTCTGAAGGACATGGCTGAATTGTTAATGCATGTTACCTGTGATCAGGCTCTGAGCAGAGTCCTGGTGCCTGTTACATTTAATTCTACTGAATTCTTATCTCCTGCACAGATGCTTTTTATTTGCCTTTTCCACCTATGAGGGTGTTTAGTTACCACCAGCACAAAGGTGGTTAAAACACTACTTTAGTGCATTGTAAGAACTGGCTTTTGGACTCCAAGTTTGCAACAAAGCATAAAGATGGTCAGATGAAGCTGCAGAGATGAATCTGGAAATGTAATCGTTCCAAACAGACTTTGAGAAGAAAGATCATTTTGGCCAGTGGAAGGCAGAATGGGAAAGGGTGACAACCACCACTACTGGTGATCTTATAAAGAAAAACTTACTGACTTAGAGGGTGCAGGAGCCCTGGAGCAGGCTGCTCAGAAAGGTTATGGAGTCTTCTTCTCTGGAGACACTCCAAACCTCCCTGGACCTTGTGATCCTGGGCAAGCTGCTGTGCATGACCCTGCTTTAGCAGTGCTGGGGTTTGGACTGGATGATCTCCAGAGGTCCCTTCAAATCCCCATCATGCTGTGATTCTGTGGTTCTGGGATTCTGAGATTCTGTTATATTAGCAAGGTCACTCTGTCTCTGCTCATCTGTTACTCCCTTTGTAAAACTTATGAGGAATAATTATACCCAGTTTTTAAAGCAATTGTGACACCCTCATACAAAAAGCACTATGGCAATGGCAAATATTTGTATTTTTAGAATGTTTCATCTCTGAAGATGTGCTGGAGTGCCAACAATGATAAAAATAGAAAATATTATACAAACCACAGCCAAGAGCAACACAGACCAATAAATAAATCTGTAAAAAATTCGTTGTGGAAATAACATAATCACTGTGCAACATGCAAAGGCACACATCTTCGTGTGGAGAGACTGAGGAGTGGTCAGTGAAATCTCCAGAACCATCCAAGTGTTTTCAGAGCTGCTCTGAGTACTGCAAACATTCTGCCTCTCATTTCAGCTATTGTTTTTCCAAGACAACTTGCATTTAAACAGGGTTTTCTTAGCTAAATATAAGTCCATTGTGCACAAACAATGGCAATCTCTTTTAAAAACAATTCTTGTGCCACATGCCAAGGGTTATACAACCTCAAATAGTGTGAGTCCTTCTGCACGGGTTCACTCAGTGAAAAGGCTCTTCTGGCAATCTAGAAAATCAGATAAGGATTGGATTTGAAAGCCTCTGGACTTGATTCCAGATCTTATTCCAATTGTTTCAGAATTGAGAGTCTAAAAGTTATGATTCTGAGGGCAGAGAGCAAAGAAGCTTGAGAACAGATTTAAAACTTTTGGAGAACATGATGCCTTTTTAAAAAATGTTGTAATAACAACAGTAATAGTGATGGTGATAGTGATGGTGATAGTGATGGTGATAGTGATAGTGATAGTGATAGTGATAGTGATAGTGATAATAAAACAACTTTTCTCTCTGGGCAGAGATTTTTGTACACAGTGGAAACAAGCTTTGGTTAAAAGCATGAGAAGCCTGGACTTGAAAATTTAGATGGAATCAAAGGAACTAGGAATCAGTTGGTCTGTTTCCAAGAGACAGCCTAAAACTGCTTTTGCATTTGCTTTAAGCAACCAGAAGCCACCACAGCTGCCAAAAGCAGCAGTTTAACATTTCCTCCACTGCTGGTCTTTCATTCCTGCCCCCACACATCTCCTCTCTTGTGTCAGCACCAGTGTCTGTACAAGCATATGGCAAACAGCTTTTCCAGCTTCTCCTCACACAGCAGCTGCTCCACACCCGTGATGGATGAGATTCGGTGCCTTGCTCTGAGCCTTCACAGCTCCCACTATGGTTTTGTGGTGCAGAGAACTGTGTGCATTGTGCACTGGCAATGAGGATGCTCCAAGGGGTTGTGTAAGCATCAAACTGATACCCTGTGCCTTCTTCTCCATTCCCCTTCCCAGGATATCCAACCTTTCGTGGGCTTTTTGTACTGCTATTGCTCACTGAGCTGCTGGGTGTAAACTGCCAGTGAGGACTCTAAGGTCTCTTCCCTAATTTTTGAATGCTATGTCCAAGTTCAGCATAATTTAAGCACAGTTTACATTCTTTTTCCTTAGATGCCTTACATTTACCTAGATTAAAGCTTACCCACCAACTTTATGTGCACTCACTTGCTTTTGTGAGCTCCTTCTGGAGTTCCTCAGCACTAGTACAATGTTTGACCGCCGAAAAGGACTTGAATTCTGTTTCTGTTGATTGTGTTGCCTCTCTTTTGCTGCAAGCCAGCAGATCTGTGTTCTTCTAGGAACATCTTTGTTCACGTAGAATATTCGCTGTGACCTTGCTTAACTTATCTGGGTTTTTATCCTGGGCTGAAACTCTTCTGGCCATCTAGAAGCTTGCAGATACATTACTGTCTGCTCTTTCAGGAGAACTTTTGTATTACTCACTAACATGTGCTTTTAATAGCAAATGGTAGCAAAGGTTCCAAGCATCCTACACTTAGAGAGGCAGACATTTAGAATGTGTCCAGCTCAATAGCATATTTCAAAGTGCCCTGTTAATTGACCACAAGGTTTTGAGTGTTTTTCCTATTCCTCCTCTCTTTTTGCCTGTTGTTACAAAACTTGTCCGAGATTAAAGCATCCCAGTAATGAAATTTCCTGGAAAGGATTTTTCAGTGCTTGGGTTTTTGCAAAAATCTGGAAGCAAAATTACACTGAGAGAACAGAAAACCATTCACACAGGGGCCGTGTCCCAAAAGACACAAGATCTGGTGGCTCCTTCTCAGTATCCTGAGCTGAGTGGCCCTCCAGACATTTTGTTCCACCTCTTCATCAGCTGATTGTCACGATGATCAAAGTAATAACACCCGGTGCTTACACAGCAACTCTGCTTCAGAAGGTAGTTTTTCAAGGGGAAACAGAGCTTTAGAAAAGTAACATAACAATAAATCATCTGAATGTTGTGTTTATTTCACTGGCCTGCTGCACACCACAGCTGGATTCTTCTAAAGCCTGTTCACACTCAGCATGTCCTCTGTGATGCTGGTGTGGAAATTTGCATCACTTGACAACCCAGCCCAGGGAAGTGGGCATTAATCACAGAGTCACCACGATTGGGAAAGACCTTTAAGATAATCAAGTCCAACCATTATCTGACTCTGCCAAGGCCACTACTATGCCATCTCCTTGAGCACCATATCTAAACAGTTTTTGAATACATGCAGGAATGGTGGTTCAACCACTTCCCTGGACAATCTGTTCCAGTCTTTGAAGAATCCTTTTTGATATAGAAATCTACACTAATCTGGAGACCTCTCCTGACTTCCCATCCTCTTGTGCTAGCACACAACTGTACCCCTGGCTTCTAAAACCTGCTGGGGAGAACTTGATGTGTATGCCATGGAGACATTGAAGGTCAGGCATGATGGGGCTCTGAGCTATCTGGTCTAGTTGCAGATGTCCCTGCTGACTGCAGGGGGCTTGGACTAGGTGACCTTCAAAGGTCTCTTCCAACCCAATGCATTCTATGATTCTGTAATTCTATGATTCTGTGATTGAAGGCAGCAGCATGAAAGCGGCTGGACAGAAAAAGTCTTTTTGGTGGCTGCACTCTCTATGCAATGAGCCATGCCTACTTTCTGCCTGCTAGGAGTGTACAGAAGACAGGGAAAATCTGCATCCTCTGGACCCTATTATCTGTGGGTGGATTATCTTGCGGAGCTTCTCTTTGCTCACATCCGTGTCTCCCACGCAGCATGACAGAGAACATGTCTCAGGAGCCTGTCAGGCTCACCTCTTGCCCCTGCTGCCTAAAGCTGCCTCTGCCCCTCACAGACCCTCTCTGAAGAAGTCTTTCAAAGATAAATGTTCTAGCTGTATTTTCTATAATTTAAATTGCATCTGTTTTTTATTATTTACAGTTTTGCTCTATCTGGGTCATTCCCTTCCCACTGCTCTTCCCTTTTTTCTTCCCTCCCCATTATCCTTGATAACTGGGAGTTGATTGTAGTGAGTGTACGGTTACGCGTTGTCATCCCACCAGACCTTGCAGCCGCCAGCTGTCTTAAAACTATGCTGAGTTCTCCTATAGAAGTCATTCTTTCTTCATTCCCTCTGTCTGGCTCGCCCCACCGAGCCCTTCCCCAGCCTTCCCAAGTCTGTCACCAGCCTTTAAATTCACTTTTTCCATGTTTGGAGAAACTGCAGTGTCCCAACCCAGTGCTAAGCCACATTCCAGCAGGCCATTAAGACTAACAACACGTATAAAGCAGCAGATCAAATGTATTTTGGAGGGTACATATGTGAGATAGTANGGGGGGGGGGGGAAATGTGTTTTTCTAAAGTGTCCCATCAGCTTCAGTGCTCTGAAGGGGCCCAACTGCAGGACACAATAGGACAGGGAGAACAACAGAGCATGAATCCAATTGAAAATGCAAAGGAAGTGGACAGGCAGAACGGGATTATTCCAAGTGGCATGAGAGCAGAGCACGGGGGTGAGCGTATCTGGCTGCAAACACTCCCGTGATGACTGTAAACCAGAAGAATCTCGTTTGAGCAATAAGCTAAGGGGCAGCACATAAAGCAGGCAGTGGGGAGAGATAAAGCAGCAAGCAAGGGAGCGTGGTTGATGGAGGCACAGGCTGGTGCCCGGCTGGAGGAATGTCATGGTTTCACTTGTGATTGGCTGGGGAATGGAGGAGTCAGTTTTCACGGGGGCTGATCAAAAAGTTTCCTTTTGCTTTCCAAAGTTGCTGTCTGAGCAGAGGCATCGGGAAGAGGAGGCCAGTCACTCGAACATTCCTCAGGAAACCTACTTAAATGAGATGAGAAGGCTTCTCTGTCCAAGGATCTACCGCCAAGAACAGACGCCGAGAAGCTGTTTTCCTTCTTTTCTCCCCCAACTCCTCGTGGAGTTGAAGAGCTCTCGTTTCTGGTATGCGTCTCATCTCTCAGGATACTATGTCACAGTATTCTACTAACTTTCTCTTGCTCCCCATACCAGAGTATCCTGTCTTAGACTGTGTGCCCAACAAAATCATCAAGCTGGTGGTGCTGGGTGGCAGTAGTGTTGGCAAGACAGGTAAGTCTACAGGTGTAGCTCTGTACTTTTCCTTCTCACTGTACTTAGGAGCTCTTTTGCAGCTCAGATAGACCCAAGGCTGTGAAAACTCTTAGCCGTGGCACCTTGGACATCCAAAGTACTTTCTTTTTAATTATTATTTGAAAATGGTGAATAATCTGTGAGGTGGATTTGCTGTAGATCTGTGCTAGCAGCCAACATGAGGAGGGAGTGAACAGGACAGGGCACTGCCTTGGGAGTTCTGTACTCAAAAATTATTCTACCTGCTCTTGTGAGAATTATTTCACTCTGGCTAAATTTCCACACCCACACAATTGGACCAGCTGGTTTTATTCACCTGTTGTAAATGTTTTATGCTCTGCAGACAAATAGCAGCATGCAAGATGTGTCTTGTATTATGTTTCAAAGGAAAGGAGAAGGAGAGAGGGTAAAGCAAGCATTATTGCTTTTGAATGTATAGTTTGTGATTTTGGAAATTATTAAAGCCAGATCTGAGGCTTTCACAGGACTTAGTTTTAGACTTGATCTTAGAGGATTTTTTTCCAACCAAAGCAATTCTCTAATTCTATAATTCTGTGATTCTGAAACATTTGATTGGTTTGGATTTGAAGCAACCACCACATTTTCACATGAGGTAGTTTGTTGAAGGGAGCTGCACAGTCAATTTTATTTAAAGCTACTCAAGAGGTGATCCAGTATCCACTGTGAGAAAAAAAATGTATATTTTCAATGAAATCCATGACAGAGTTGTTTGCAGAACAAACCCTTTTATTTAGCCATTAACCAAGTGGCTTTGCAAATGATAAGGAATCTGCTGAGCTGAAAGCACTGCAGGAATAGAAGTTGCTATGGTGGGATTTTAAGTGTTATAAAGTGATCAAGAAAAAGGGAAATGCTCTAATACAGCAGTGCAAGGAAGCACCACAGCCTAAAGGAAATAAGCAGGGCCAGGGTGCTGCGGCATGACCCATGTGTGCAGAGCCCATAGGGTTTCTTTGCTGAATGTGATTAGGTTTCGCTAACGGGCTTCATGAGAAGGACTGAGGATTTTTAAGGCTGGGAAGAGCAATTACATCCATCAGCCTCACTTCTTATATGACACTGAGCTCTTAAATGTGGAATTTGACTTTAAATTTAGTGGCTTATTGCTCTTTGTCTAAGTGATTTCCAACCAAAGGTGAGGTTTTACACCTGCAATCCCAGCAAACAGCCCTCTGTACCCTGCACTGAACAGCTACACTGAATCTGAGGGGTAATTTCCAGCTGGACCTGCAAAAAACTCCCCATTAGCTACCACAGCCTGGCCCCAGCTCTTTTCCTGTGTCAAGAGAAGCATTTGCAGAACAATATGTGAGCAAGTCAAAGATTAACTCAGTTTCATATTATATTAACTCTTCCAGTAAGATATTACATGTGTTCTGCACAGATTGATTTTGGTTCCCATTACAGCCCCACGTTTTTTTCATTGTTTTACAGCTCTGGTTGTGCGCTTTCTCACCAAGAGATTTATTGGAGACTATGAAGCCAATGCTGGTGAGTCTGCTTTCTACTGCAGTGCTGCAGATAGCTTGAAAAGAAATCTGCTCTGCTTTGTGACTGCTGCACATTACAGGAAAGCCAAGCAGTGTTAGATGTCCATAAGGTGCATATTTTCAGTTAATAGCCTCGAGCTATGAAAGCAATAAATCAAAGGCTCATTATTTATGATCCTTTCAGCTATTTTTCCCCTCAGCTTGATGGAAAAGGATCAGAGTAAAAGGTTTGCTTGGGGACATACCTATACTAAAATGCAGACTCCAGGAACAACTTGCATATCGACCAAACCACAGAAACCCAATGCTGCTCTCTCTGCAACCTCAGGGAAGCCAAAGGAATTCCAAAGTGCGTAAAAGGCAGTTTGGAACTTTTTCTGTGTACTCTCTTTTTTTTCAGATGCTTTTAGGACAAAATCTTCCCACTGGAGGAGCAAAGTGAACATGTAAACTGCTTCTGCTGCGTTTCTTGCTGCATTTCTTGTTTAATCCTCACAGTTCATCTAAACTGTTCAATTCTCTGTTCCAAGAAAGTGATAATTCTGGCCAAGAAAGTGGCCAGAATGGATCTATGTACACCAGCCTCAAAGGAGGCTGCAGTGAGGTGAGGGTCAGTCTCTTCTTCCTCATATCAGGTGATAGAACAAGAAGAAATGGCCTGAAACTGTGCCAGGGCTGGTTTAGGTTGGACATTAAAAACCATTTCCATCCTGTATGAGTGGTCAGCCATCAGAACAGGCTGCCCAGGGAGGGGTGGAGTCACTGTCCCTGGAAGTGTTCAAGAAATGTGTGGACCTGGCACTTTGGGACATGGTTTAATGAGCATGGTGCTGTCAGATCAGTGGTTGAACTCGATGGCCTTACAGGTCTTTTTCAACCAAAACAATTCTATGATTCCATACTTGCTAGCACATCCCACACATAGACCATCTGAGAGGTTTTGGGTGAAGGAGGACAAGGAGTCAAAGCAGTGATTGCTTTGTTTTGGAGATGCCTGCTGAATTGAGAATGAGTTAGGAAAGGAGATGGCAGTACAAGACACCTTTGATCTCTGCTTGTGTGGTGAAACACAATCTGAAAGCTCCTTCCTACAGCTCCCTTTCACTGACCCTAAGTAACCTTGATGGTCAGCTGCACTATTTCCCTTTCTTTTCCTCCATCTCTTCTATGGGAGGCTGTAGATCAAGTTAGACTTTGGAGCTTTTCAATGGATTGCTGCCAGAGACATAGCTGAGAACCACATGCTTTTCTCATTAAGCCACCAGCCCAACAGCCATGCTGCAGAAGAAACAAATATGCCAGAAATAAGAAACAGGTGGCAGTCTATTTGTGAGCATTCAACCATGCTTCTCCTTCAGTTGGGTGTAAGACAGAGAGCAGGCAGTGGCTGGAAGTACCTGCTCTTTTTTTCTGCAGTGCATCACAGAGGAGGGACAGATAGTGCTAGATAATGGATGCACTCAATGATCTTAAAGGTCTTATCCAAATGAAACAGTTCTATGATTCTATAATAATATGTTGTCTGGTCTTGTTTTAGGGATGTAGTGTCTGCCCATAAAAGAGTGTCATTTTTTCATCTCAAAATATGATCTGTTTTCAGGAATCATAATTTTATATTTATATATGTGTTCCAGAAGGGCTAGATTACCTCACAGAGTCAGAATTAAAACATAACATGACAATCTCAGAATCCCAGCATGGTGGAGCTTGAAAGGGACCTCTGGGGATCATCTAGTCCACACTGCCCTGCTAAAGCAGGGTCACCCACAGCAGCTTGCCCAGGATCACAATGTTCAAGTGGGTTTGGAATCTCTCCAGAGAAAGGGACTCCACAACCTCTCTGAGCAGCCTGTTCCAGGGCTCCAGCACCCTCATGGCCAAGATTTTTTTCCTCATATTTAAGTGGAAAAATAATGTTGGATTCAGGTACAGTTACTAAGAAAAAAAATAACTGTATCCCAGCTGAGACCAGGACACTTTGCTGTACTGAATCTCCTTGTATTGTACATGTCTCTTTTTCACTGGACTAAAACCATCTTTTCCTTGAACTGAAGATGATTTTCGGGAGTGATGGCATTATTGTCACTAACTGACCTGCCTGTTAATCCAAGTTCCTTACTCTCCAATAGATGTTTTCTGCATTTGAGATCAACACCATGGATCATTCATAAGATCCAAACTGAAGTTATCATTGTCCCTTGCACTCTGGTAACAAAATAAAGTTCAAGCCCAGACCAGTATTAGAGCTGCATCACTCCTAGATAGCTTGAGCTAGTACTTGGCCTTGAATATGTCATTCAGACTAACCAGAAGTCAGACTCAGTGTCTGGTTTTTGGGGATCGCAACCAAACTCTGACTGCGAAGGACACACAAATCCCAAAGAGCTTTATGAACTTTTCCTTCTGTGTTGCAGTCACTGAACAATGATTTTACTTTTCCACCAGGTGCTTTGTATTCAAGGAAGTTCACCATAGATGGGGAACAGATCTCTCTCCAGGTGCAGGATACTCCCTTTGTTTCACTGGAGGTAAATATCTACTACGCAGCTAATGTCTCTTGTTTGTCACCAGCACTTTCATCCATAACTCCACTTATCAGCAGAAAAGCACTTGGGCTCAAACCCAAAGCAAGACTGAAGTGGGCACCTTATGCCCCACCAAAATAAGCCCTTGAAGAAGTTAAATCATCTTTTAAGAGTAAATTAAAACCTATTTAAAACACATTTCTGCATCCCCAACCTAAACAGCAGTAAAATCACCTGGCTCACTCCTGCCAGCTCCTTGATTGTTTCATTTCCTATCAAATGTTTTTTGTCTGTGCATGGCAGATAACTTACCTGCCTAGAGGCTCAGCTTCAACCTTTCTACAGACCCAGAATCACTAAAAAGGTGTTTTTTTTCCAGGGGGATAGGCCTTACTGCAGTTGTTGTTTCCAGCTAGGGTGCTCTTCAGTGGTTTCCTTACCTTTTGTAAGTTAAATATTAAACTAGGCATCTACTTCTAGTAACATTTTTCCAAGCAGGATCTAAGATTAAGATGTCTTCTTATTTTTTGAGATCTGCTTCACATGCAAAAAAAGAGGATGAAAATTTGTTTGTACTAAATTTGAGACTAACAATTCATGTCAAATAGCTGATATTTCATGATAAAATTGGGTGTCCTCTTGTCACTGTCAAACCTAAACTTCTTGGTTCAGCCTAACCCTCAGTCTAAGGTCAGACTTGGTTAAATATATGTCTGGATGGGAACACCACCTTCTCTGATATTCTCTCAGGCTAGCCCTGAACAGCTTTATAGACCTTGTTTTGTTTGCAGGGACTCACATGTGCCTAGGCTCATTTTTGTTCTGTAGAACAGTTCCATGCTGAGTTTACAGAAGAGGAGCTCCCACAGCCTCAGTTTCCATTTTCTCTGATGACTGGAGGGAGATTTAAGCAGAAAACTTTGACAAAGTTTCACATTGATGCTTTTGGGATTGCACGGAGCAGAGGAGAAGACCTCTCATTTACTCTGGGCACTAAAAAGCAAACAAAAGCTGCTATGGAAGTCCTCCAAATATTCAGGAGGGACTTAATGGTACAAAGGCCCTGTGCCAGCTTGCTTAGAGGGGACCTGCAAAGAAGAGCTGTGGGTGGTGATTAGGCACAACTGGGACTGCCTGATAAAGACTTAACAAAGGGAATCCCCTCCCTGTTCTATCCCATGGAGAAAGGAGAGAGTGAAAGGGTTTAATTCCCTCTTTCACCCCAGATAGATGTTTATTTTCCGGTTTCTTTGTTTTAATTGAGACTGTGCCCTACAGTTCTGTGACAGAAGCTCCACAAAGTTTAGTAATGCCTACAGCTGAGGTTTCTTAATCAGAAATTATTTTAATGTAATCAGAATTTCATTTTCTTTGTCCCAGACAAAGGTCTGCGCTGTTTCAAGGCTTCCCTCAGACACACTTATCTTAGTCTCTTATCTGTTTGCATCAAATCATATATCTGAAATAATTTGAAAGGTTTGCTCCTAAACAGGACTTGTTCAGACTGAGAATAGGTTGGATTTTTCTGTTAAGTTCCTTAAGGAAGAGAGTTTCTTGCTCTCAGGAAGGGTAGGAAGTCATGTGGAATGCCTCAGGATTCTAGCCACACCGGAAGTGTGAATGTTTAAGGGAGAAACAGAAGCAAACAGAAACTGGTTTTGTTAGGCAGTTCACTGCTGCCTGATCTATACACAGCAAATTACTTTGTGTTTCAGAATTCATCCTGGAGCAGAGACTTCCATTTAAAAAGTAGCCCATTAGCCTTTGATTTTCCTGAATAAAGCATTCCGGGGGGGATTATCCATCCAGCTCACTACTGGGTGGGCCTAGCTGGAGTAACAGGGAATTTCTGCTCATTAGGGCTCTCTGGGTGTACACCTTCTCCAAAAACATTTTCAAACGCTTGCCAGAGCAATTAGTTCCTTTTCCCCTTGAAAGGAGCTTGCTGGTGAAAAGAGGCTAGCAGGATATGAAGGGTGGCTAATTATCTACAGGCAGCGTACAACTCAGGCACAACCAGTGCAAATTGCCCTTCTTCCCACAGTCTACCCTGTCCTGGCTTCAGTTCCCACTCATTAACCTTTTAAACAAGGCTGCTGGTGAGGCTCCCTCTTCATTTGTGTGCAGCTCTGTTAGGTTTAGGCAGAGATAGAGGCGTGCTAAGAGCATCTCTTAAACCATTTACCTACTAACAGGAGCTAGAGTTACTGTGAGCAAAGAACTACTGGGTGTGACAAACCACTGTCTGTTTGCAATAATGAAATACTTAGAGCAGTTAGTAGAACTGCTGAAAGTTTTGAGCCTAATTTAAACACTGAGCCTTCAGAAATTCCTCTTCCTTCTCAGAAAAGAGTCTTGTGAGCAATCCTGTTTTTGCTGTCCAATCTATCACCAAAGAGCTGATCAATTTTTGCCTGTTCTTTTCCACCTCTGCTTCCTGAAGTTAGGCTTTGGAATTCATATTTCAACTTACTATAAGGGGTCTGTTTGGGGAGACTGCTGAGAACACACAAACTCTGTTAAAATGGATGTGAAGGGCACATATATGTATTCTGTAGATAATGGAACATATGTTCTGAAGGGTTTGCTGAGGATTTCTTGGCAAGAATTTAGCAATAATAATAAAAGTTTGGGCTCTGTATTCATGCTGTTGAACTCCCCTAAAGACACAAAATCCTCTAATTCCTCTCAACTTCATCAGGAGCTGAATATTGAATATCCTTGGTGCCTTGTTGGATATGAAAGGAATGACAGTTCCAGAAAACCTGTATTTAGAGGAATTCTACGGTCCTACGAATGCCAGTTTGTACAAATAAAGCATACTGGCAGCAATTACACCAGGGATCTCCCTCTCTGGTTGGTTTACAGGCCAGCATAGACAACAAAGAGTAGAGGATTAGCTGAAAACAGCTTCATCTTGAAAAGTGAGCTGACAAGGCCACAGGACTGTGTTCAGTTTTATATTCACAGCTCTGAAGATTGTTATGGCTGGCTGAGTGGGAGTGGTGATGGACTGAACAAACATGTGAGCAGCAAAACAATAATATAAACCCATTGCTGCTGCACAAATGAGCAGGGAGAGCTCGCCTCATTCTGAGCTCCAGTAATTGGTTATTTGTTACAAATTGCTTTTTCAGGGGAGCTGTGCCTTTGAGTATCTGGAGACCTACATGGCAGAAAAACCTGTCAGGCTTTACCAGAGCTACTGAGAACTCTCAATCTGTGGAGATACTAAATAGAGGAATAGAAAAATTGCTAAAAAAAACACCCTGGGGGACAATTGTTCGCTTGCAGTAGTGAATTTTATAATGCTCTTGCCATGCCCATCATAATTTTATCCACTATAAAAACACAGGTTGCTGTCACACTGCTTTAGCACAATAGAAGACAAACTTTTCACTGCCACTATTTTGGCTGCACTCTCATTTTCAATGAATTTGCTGTGGCTCCTCTCCACTCCACACAGCTGCATACTTATAACATGTTACTGGCACAGGGGAAATTTAATGGAACCACAGAAATGTTTCATTTGGAAAAGAACCTCTAGGGTCATTGAGTCCAGCTGTTGACCTAACACCTCCGTGGCCATTAAACCATGTCCCAAAGTGCCGTGTCCACAGGTTTCTTGAACACTTCCAGGGATGGTGACTCCACCACTTCCCAGGGCAGCCTGCTCCAGTGCCTGATTACTCTTGAAAGAAAGACATTTTTGCTAATACCTGTCGTAAACCTCCCCTGGTACAACCTGAGGCCATTTCCTCTCATTCTATCATCTGATAATAGGGAGAAGAGACCAACCCCCAGCTCACTCCAACCTTCTTTCAGGGAGTTGTAGAGAGCAACAAGGCCTCCTTTTACCTCCAGGCTGAACAATCCCCACAAGACTTGTTCTACAGATCCTTCACACGCTTTGTTGTCCTTCTCTGGACCTGCTCCAGCCCCTCAATGTCCTTCTTGGAGTGAGAAGCCCAAAACTGAACCAGATGTTTGAGGTGTGATGTGACCAGAGCTGAGTACAGGGGTGTAATTTTTTCTTCCCCTAGTACATTCCCCAGCAGTCAGAGGGGTTTGTGCCTGTCCCCTGAGAAGCAGCCACAGGTTAAAGCAAATCTTCAAGGAGCTGTCAGTGCTGTATGACTGTTTGCTCTGTCTGCTCCTTGTTCTCAGCTTTCTAAGCTCACACCTTTTGGTTTTGCCTGCAGGATGACACTGACAGCATCTGCTGCCAGGAGCAGATAAACCGGTCAATCTACTGGGCAGATGGCTTCGTTTTTGTTTACTCCATCACAGACTATGAGAGCTACCGAGTCATCCGGCCCCTCCACCAGCACATCCGCAAGATTCACCCCAATGCCAACATCCCCCTGCTTCTGATGGCCAACAAAGGGGACCTCCTGCGAGCCAGGCAGGTGTCCTCCAAAGAAGGCCTCCAGCTGGCCGGTGAACTGGGAGGTACTTACTATGAAGTCTCAGCCCGGGAGAACTGTGAGGGAGTGCACGAAGCCTTCCAACAGCTTTGCCAGGAGGTTAGCAGGATGATTGGGAGCTGCAATGGAGAGAAACGAAGAGGTCTCCACCTCGTCCGACCCAAGTCTCCAAACATGCAAGACTTAAAGAGACGTTTGAAGCAGGCTCTGACTTCCAAAGGGAAATCTGCTACTACGCTTTGATGTAGCCAATGGAAATTGTTTTCCACAGCCCTAAAAAAAAAAAAAAAAAGACAAGAAAAGAAGCTGGTAATAAGAGGCATGGTTGAAACTCAGCAGCTGGGTTGGGGGGGGTGCTCTTTCCTCTTGTCTTTACGTCTCCCTTAAAACCCTTGTTCTCATTCAGCAAAGGAATGGACAGAATTTGCTCTTTGGGGCAAGAGTTTAGAAAGTGTGGTTTAAAAAATAGATTGTCCCAAATTATTTCTTTTTTTTTTTTTTTTTGAAGGGACACAGTCAAATAGTTTAGGCTTAAAATGTGGACTTTGTTAATAACAATAATTAAATCCTACTTATAAGAGAAGTGGCTTCTCTTGAAGATGGTTGTAGCCTCAAATACAGGCCACAAACTACAGCAAGACAGGAGGAAAGAAGGATGTGAGCTGTATTGAGCGAGCAAAATGGACCAGATTTGCTTAGTCCCAAGTCCAGAAAATGAAGACAAAAAGTAGATGAAGAGCATAAATACTGAAAAGTAGCCACTAAAAACTTTCAAAGTGCAGATTAGAAAGTGTTCTTAGCAATGTGGGGAGAGAGCTGTTCATATGGAAGTTTTAGTCTTACAGTCCCTCTTTAAAGGAAGATTCTTAAAACCCACTACTTTTTCAGGTTATTTTCCTTTAAACAAATATTGTCTCCTTCTGAAAGTGATTAGAAGGGCAAAGTACACATTTGTAGCAGCATTTTGTAGTGTTTCTCGGTGGTGTACTTCTTTCCTACACAGCAATGAGAGAGGGCTTAATAGAGCAGTGAGATTTAAAACCTGCAAAGACTGAATTAATCAAGAACAAGGATGTGACTTAAAGCTCTTCCCTTTTTTTTCTTCCAGACTAGTTAGTTTTCAAGTTCAAGATGCTGTTTTAAAGACACAAGACCTTCACATAAAATATGTTTAATTAATTATATACTTGGTTGGTTGGTTGGTTTGTTTGTTGTTTAAAAGAAGGAAAGGTTTTGTGATGCCTGAAATTGCTGTCTTTGGGAATTCATTGTTTTGCTCTTTGCCTTAAGACCAGACTTGACTTGAGACCTTAGGGTGTAAATCATCAGTCTATCATGACACGTTTCACTGCCTTGTGTCTCAGCACTGTACAAAGGGATTTGAAGCTGCATCCTGTGAGCTGCCCTGTTTTATGGCAGCACTAACAACAACATCAAGCATCCATCATTCCCTTCTCAATGACAGTGGAAAGACACTGGATTGGACCATGTGAAAGTTACGGTGGCACAATCTTTTCTTTGAACAGCCCATATGAGCAATTCACAGGACCATGAAATGAAGTAAAGCTCAATGATTTACACTTGGGAACACAGAAGGGAAAATCCTCATTTGGTGACTACAGAAAAGTACTCCCAGCTGCAGTTTCAGCTGGTGATACTGAGCTAAATCAACCTTTTACTCCTTGTGAGCAGCAAAAATGTAAACTGAGTCTGAGTATTTATATAGCTCAGAGCCCGGAAATGTATTTTTTGTTTTTCTTGTCTTATCCTAAACAACTCTACTCATGATTTTCCTTATCACCTGGATGTGCTCTATCTACAACTCACTTTCAGTTTTATTTATTGTTCTCCATAGCTGAGAATGTCTTATCTTCTGATTCATTTCATATTCTTTTATTTGTTCAAAAGAACTGCACCTTTGTATGAAATTAATTTCAAGTGGTAGTAGCAGGGGAAAAGGAATATTGGATTACCCAAACAGGGACTTCTGGAGGTCATCCAGTCCAACCCCCTGCTCAAGCAGGGGCACCCACAGCAGCTTGCCCAACATCACAATGTCCAGGTGGGTTTGGAATCTCTACAGAGAAGGAGACTCCACAACCTCTCTGGGCAGTCTGCTCCAGTACTTCAGAACCCTCACACCAAAGAATTTTCTTCTCCTGTTGAGATGGAAGCTCCTGGGTTCCGGTTTATGCCTGTTGCCCCTTGTCCTATCACAGGGCACCGCTGAAAATAGTCTGGCCCCATCCTCTTGACCTCTACCTTTTAGGTATTGATCAGCATTGACAAGATCAAACACTATTAGGGGATTTCATGGCTGACTAACAATATGCTGTCTGATTAGTGTCAGTATTCAGTGCAGGCACTTTGGTGTGATGTTTATCAGCACAGAGTTTCAATGAATATTGAAATCACTAAGAGCAGAGCTCAAATATTTGATCTAAAGATGCAGTAACATGAAAAAGAACAAAGGGCTTGTGAGAGACACACGAACTGCAAGTTATTTCCATTGGAAAAGTGATCACCAATTTGGAATAGCAATTAACTATTCTACTGTCCCAGTACTGCAGAACCAGGGTAAAATTTGCCAAAGACAATTTGCTGCCAACATTTGGTTTTGCAAGAGCCTAAGAGAACTGGGTGCTTTAGCTTATGAACTTCATTTGGCACTTATTCCTTCAGCTCTAATCCTTTCTGACTTGGCAAGAAACTTCAACAAATTTCAAACCTGTCAACTTTTTATTTTCCATAGTGATTAATAAAATCATGCAAGGTCCTAAGTAGTGTATAAAATGGCTCCTTTATGTCTCATGTCTTGATCCTTGTTTATGCTAATAATACAACTTTTTTTTTTTTTCCTTTCTTATAAACTAATACGCCCTGCTTTGGAAGTCTGTACAAGTATTCCTACATTTGTAGTCCTCCATAAGTCAATATTCCCACATTCCTGTGGCAGTGTTGGAGAAAATAAAAGTCTATATTTTAGCTAAAGCCAAAAAGCACTGAAACATTGAAGTCTTCTCTAAACACTAACATGTGGTAAGCAGTTCTTTTCCAGAGACTTGAGTCTAGTATTTCCTTTGTTCATTGACCAGCAATACAAATCCTTTAATAGCTCTGATACTGGTTTTAAGCCAGGACATAACATTTATAGAAGACAACAGAGCTTAGCAGCGCAGCACTTAAGCAGCGGAATACAGCTCTGCACTACTGATGCTAAGTAAGGCTAAGGAAGGAGAGTGGTAGCAAGAAAAAGCAGAGATAAGAGAATGCACTAGAATTAAGTGCCTAAAAATAATCATGTAAAATATCAAAGATTAGTCATGTAAAACCTGATCCTGAATTAGAATCTTTGGGCTGTCAGGGAAAAAAAAAAAACATGTATTCTACCAAAGGTTTAAAATTAAGCCTCTAGAGAGAATCATAGAATCACAGAATCAGTTTGGTTGGAAAAGACCTTTAAGATCATCAAGCTCAAACATTCTCTAACTGCCAAGTCTGGTGCTGAACCACATCCCTCAGCACCACATTTCTGCCTATTTTAAATACCTCCATGCATCAGGATTCAGCCATGTCACTCTTCTAGTGTTTGAGAACCCTTTCAGTGAAGAAAAAGGGAAGACGAGGTACTTGAGAGAGGAAAAAATTATTTGAGTAGAGATTTCTTTGGATATCAAGGCTAATCTCAAAATTAGTTAAGTCCAGATGAACTCCATTGGAAGAAACAGCAACAAGCCATAGAATTCACTCTATTTTTCTTCCCCCACCCCTCTTCATTCTCCTGAGCAGTTTAATTCCTGTGCACCATCTGTTTTTCAAGATGGTTTACAGCTGGGTTTATTTGGGCACACAGCAGCTGAGTGATTTGCCCCAAGGTTACACAGCTGAGCCAGTACTTGAGAGGACCTCAAAAAATTGTGTCACTTGTAATTAATTCCCAACCCTTTACAACAACTACCAGACCATAGCACCTCCCTCAAGGTATGCACAAAGCACAGTGAGTTGTATTACACAAGAACGTAATTAGAAGTTGGGAAAATTTACTTAAATTACAGGTTATGGTAGGAACTGACCAAGCACAGCACTACTGATGTTTATGCTGTGCTATGCATGTTATGGCAGCATGCACTATTATAGTAAGCACAGAATCATAGAATGGGTTGGGTTGGAAGAGACCAAAAGATCATCAAGTCCAACCCTCCTCCCATGGGCAGGGACACTTTCCACTAGACCAAATTGCTCAAAGCCCCATCCAGCCTGGCCTTGAATACCTCCAGGGAGGGGACATCCACAACTTCCTGGGCAACCTGTTCCAGTGTCTTTCCACCCTCACTGTAAAAAATTTCTTCCTAATCTCCAGTCTAAATCTGCCCTCCTCAAGCTTCAATCTATTCCCTCTTGTTCTGTCACAACAAATCCCTGTATAAAGTCCGTCCCCAGCTTTCTTTTAGCCCCCTTCAGGTACTGGAAGGCTACTCTAAGGTCTCCCTGGAGCCATATCTTCTGCAGCCTGAACAGCCCCAAGTCTCTCAGCCTGTCCCTGTAGGGGAGGTGCTTCAGTCCTCTGAGCTAAGCCTGGCTTAGGAATTACTCAAGATGTTTGTAAGTGGTTATTTTCTGCAGTATTTCTGTCACTTATGTTTCTCACACGTTTCCAGTGGTTCCCCATGGAAATACAGTGTGACTTGAGAGATGGGAAAGTCAGGCTCCATTTTTAGCTTTCTCTGTGACTTGCTTGATGACCTTGGCTAGATCTCTTCATCAAAGCTTCTGTGTCTGTAAAAGTAAGATACAGACACACACTTGCCATGTGCTTCAGCATCCACAGCAGAGGATCCTTCCTGAGAAGAAAGGAATTCTGTGTACAGTAGGAACAGCTTAAACCTTGCCATCTGAATTCAGACCCTGATCCCTGATTCCTTAAACTCAGAGTTGTTAGGATCCTTACACTTGAAACATGGGAACAAAACAGAAAATTCAGAACTTGGTTTCAAGAAGTGGCTTAGAAGGAAATATTTGTATCAAGGTTACCTGACTATTCACAGGACTTAATGTCAGGTGTACAGAAGAAGAGGAAAGTAGCTTTCTGAAACAGCAAAACAACCGCAGAGAGTTGGCTAATTGTTTTACAAGGCAAACTGGAGGGTTGCCAGCTTATTGTTGCTGCTGGTTTTCCCTCTGCCAAGCTAGAAGACTTTAGGTCAGAATCCCAGTGACTCTGGTTGAGCTGCAGCCCTGTTGGCAAAGCCAGCACATGATCCCAGAGCAGCAGAACGTAGTGAAATATTTGCTAGTATTTAGTTGGTGTGTTTTCAGAGTTCTGATGAGCTGTGCTGGCCTCCTTTAGGACTAGTACAGGAAAGCAATGCAATTAGAAGTGGAATTGCTTCCAGTTTGACCATTCCAAAGCAGGAACAATGGTGGTAGAAAAGACCAATCCATCACCTCTGGAGACAAAGCAGGACTATCCCTTTGATAACTTTTCACCCTTGTTCTCATTAGCTCTACCCATCCTTGTCCCTTTCAATTCATGTCTTTGTTCTTCTGTCATTTAGCCAACAAAAACTTCAGCAGTCCTTCTTCCTTAGGCTTAGAAATGGGTTTGCTTTTTTTTTTTTTTTTAACTCTCTTCATTTCTCTCTCTCTTCTTCCCTCCCCCTGCCCCATTTAGTTTTTAAATTATTTTCAAATATTTTAACTCCAAACATGATGTTTGGACTCAACAACCTAAAAGGTCTTCTCCAGCTGAAACAGTTCTATGATTTACAGCAAAAGAAGAGCATCTACTTAGCCTTTTGACCTTATTTACCTAAAACATTTTAAAGGCCATCTAAATAAAATCAGGACAGCTCTGTGCTCAGACAGACCTTTGATTTCACACCATTTCTCCTTAAATGCTCTCACTGCCATAGCCCAATCTTTCCTTCTCCTGTTTTATGTTGATGCTTATGTTTTTAAGCTCATTGATGTTGTGTAGTCATTGCTTAGTTAAACTTGTTTAGTTCTTGTCAAGTTTTGCTGCTCTTCTCTGAAATCTCTCTGGTTTGATCAGTTCTCCTCTCTAGGAAAGGAAAGTTATCCTCTCTAAGCAGCTGTGCAAGTGGTAGATGAGCTCAAAATAGCTGGCGATTTTCTGCTCTGTCAGGTTTTTGCCCATTATTGAAGACTTTGCAATAAACAAGAGCACAAAGAGTAGTACAGCAAACCCAGTTCTGGTCTTTCCTTTCATCTGTCAAGCTCCTTTGGTGACAATAACTTTATCCATCATGAAGTGGACAAAGTTTATCCTAAATAAATGTGTTTCAGCACAGATGGAAAGCACCAAATACGAAGCAGAGAGATGAGTCGATAGGCTCTGTAAAGCCCAGGATCCAATTCCATAGGAGCTGTCATACCAATCCTCTTTTCTTTAGAAGATACATGTTTTACATTTTCCCTTTCATCCAAAGGGGTTTCAAGACACAGCCTCTGGATCTCCTCACACAGACACTTACTGTCTCCTCTGTAGCAGGTCAAGGGGAAGCTGCACATTTTCTAGATGTGATGGTTGAAAGAATGCATGCCTTGGGCTGTTTTTAAGGATGATTATGGAGACTGTTCCTAAGGATAATGTTTTCCTTCTCTCTGGGCAATAATGCAGAACACTACCAAGCAGTAACTGGTCGTTTTGAAAAGATAGTAGTTCTGTCTGCTCAGTCTGGAGACACACTGTCCCTACTCTGCTGCCCTGAAAGCTCACCAGATAAGCAGGGGTTGGGCTTTTTCTGATGCAGCCTTTGAACTCTCACCAAACAGTTAAATTATGTCACTTGTTGACTCTGTTCCAGGTTTCCAGATGCTTTCAGGAGCTGCTATTCTTCATGGTGTCTTCCTCTGCATTGTATTTCACTTCAAACCTCTCAGTAGTTATCAACTTTGGAATATCACACAGAAGTGCAACAGGCTATTCTTTTGCTTCCCTATTTTTGATGAGAGTGTCTGAGCTGGTTTTGCATTTGCTGGGGACTAGAATTGATGCTCTATAAGCAAAAGTGTTTATAATTTCAAATGAAGAAGATACTTCATTACTTAAGTGGCAGAATGAGGTGGACTGTCATGCACCTCAGCAGCTCTGTGACTGTCAGTAAAGAGCAGTGGGATAGAGGAATGAAAGAGAGGCATAAAATCTTTCAGTTCCCCTCCTGTGTGCATTTGTGTTTCAGTATGAGAACACTGACTCTCCCTCGAGCACTGGGTGAGGTCACAGGCTGGTGGCAGAAGACAGAGAAAGCAGTGATGGTAGTTTTGGCTCAATGCTCTGTGCTCCAATCCCTCCATTTGTCAGCATTTGTGAGAAGAACCTGCCAAATGCACAAAAAGTGGGTACTGGGAAATCATGAGTTCTCTGAGGCAGCATCAAAATGATCTTAGTGTGAGCTACACATCTGGAGGTGCTCTGCTGAGATGGAAAACCAGTATCCAGGCTTTGGAGAGCTATAAGCATTTTCCACCTACATCCTTTCAGAGCAGTGGTGAAAAAAAATCCCTATTTTTGTCACATTCCTGTCTATGTGGTTACTTTATAGAATTATAGAATGGTTCTGGTTGGAAAAGACCCCCAAGTTCAAGTCCAACCATTAAACCAGCATTGCCAGGTCACCACTAAACCATGGCCCTCAGCACTCACCTGCAGAGCTTTCAGATCACTCCAGAAATGGAGACTCCAGCACTGCCCTGGGGAGCTGGTCCTGGGCTTGACAACCCTTTTTGGGAGTTCATGTCCAACCTAAACCTCCCCTGGTGCACCTTGAGGCTATTTCCTCTTGTCCCATCACTTGTTCCTTCGGAGAAGGGACCCCCACCTCAATCCTACCTCCTTCAGGAAGGTTGTAGAGAGCCAGAAGGTCTCACCTCAGCCTCCTTTCTTCCAAGCTGAACAACCCCAGTTCCTTCAGATACTCCTCATCAGCCCTGTTCCCCAGACCCTTCACCAGCTTTGTTGCCCTTCTCTGGACCTGCTCCATCCCCTCAATGTCCTCCTTGGAGTGAGGGACCCAAATCTGTACTTAGTATTTGAGGTGTGGCCTCATCAGTGCCAAGTACAGGGGGACAGTCACTGCCCTGGTCTCGCTGATCACACTGTTTCTAGTAACTTGCCTATGTCCAAGTGATTTCTCCTAAAGGACCACAGTAGTATTGCTGGTCTCAATGTAGGTGCCCATACAGCTCCATCAATGAATGAAGCATTTGAGTTGCCACTCTTATCCATCCTTTTAACTGCCAAGACCACCTATGAAGTCCAGAGTCCAAGAGATAGCACCAAATATATCTGAGCAGCATTCATCAGTCTGTGCTGGAGAGCAGGAACTGGCTTGCAGAATAGCCACAATCTGCCAAAAGAGCAACTTTTAACCCCAGAATACATATTTGTGTCAGGGTTGTGAAATGCTACATTCTCTCTGTGAGTGCTGTTTTGCTAGCATTATGTATTTGGCAGCTTGAAGGAAGGCAAGAAGTTTTGTTTCTAAATCCTGAGTGCTGGTCATTGAGATTCCTCATTTTGTCTATTTTGGGATTTTTTAATTTTAGCTTTTTTGCACTTGTGAACCTCACGCTGGGGAATGAAGTGAAAAAAATGGATCCAAAGGTTCATCTCTTTGTATGTTTGGCATCTTCTCCACACTGCAAATAGATCTCAGCACTGGAAGAACCATGAATCATGAACAGGGCTGAGAGGATATTGTTGTCTGAAAAAAACCAGACACCCCTCAGCACCGTGGCTGCTGGTAACAGCCACTGGTGAAACAAAAATACACATCTAAAAGCCATGTAGTTGTGGTGCCTGGAGATATGGCTTAGTGGTGGATTTGGGAGCGTAGGGTCAATGGTCTGACTTGATCTTGAAGGCCTTTTCCGACCTAAATGATTCTGATTCTGTGATCTAAGTAGTACCATTGTTCACCACATATTCACACATGGTTTACAAGGAGCTTGGAAACCCAGGCTTCACGGGATGAAGGGAGAAGACTCTCAAGGGGTTAAACATTTCCTGCCTTTAATCTAATATCACGTAATGTGGAATGAATGTTTCAGCTTAAACTGTTTCCTAAATCTAACAGTTTCAGGGTGTGAGGTCAAAGTGTGGGAGAGATGGGGAGCAAACAGGGAGAACAGGAAGTGTTGAGCTAGTGAACCCAGAGAAGCACACAGGCAACCAGAGAAATGGAAAGGATGGTTTCTCAAGCAGCTTCAGCCTAGCTGTAAGGGCTGTGATGGAGCCAGAGGCAAAGTGTGTATGACTTTAAGGACTTCCTGCTCCAGACTGTTTCTGCCTCTCCCATGAGTGCTGCTTCTGCTCTGGGCACGGTTCCCACGCTACATTGCAACATGCGCCTTGAGTTTCTCACAGTATCTCTGCCCAGACACAAACCGGAGCTTCAGTCCTTCCTGCACCCTGCAAATCCAGGAGGTGGGTCTCCTCTGGGGCTACTGCTTGCTATATTTGTTTTTCCTTCCTTTGCAGATCTTCTTCTATGCTGCCAGATCTGTCTCCTGTACCCAAGAGCTTTACCCAATGCAGCAAACTTCAATTTATAAACTCATCAGATTTCAAATTAG
This sequence comes from Eubucco bourcierii, assembly GCA_013396675.1. Lineage (NCBI taxonomy): Eukaryota > Metazoa > Chordata > Aves > Piciformes > Ramphastidae > Eubucco > Eubucco bourcierii. The sequence goes on along the minus strand of VWZE01025956.1, from coordinate 770,650 downwards.
TTTAATTTTTCAGACCCACCTGATCTCCTAAAGTCATGGAATGTTTTGGTTGGGAAAGACCTTTAAGATCATTGAGTCCAACCATTCTCTAACTCAAGTCTGGTGCTTAATCATGTCCCTCAGCTCCTCATCTCTGCATATTTTAAACACTTCCAGGGATGGAGATTCAACCACCTCCCTGGGCAACCTGTTTCAGTGTTTGAGAACCCTTTCAGTGAAGGAGTTTCTTCTAATATCCAACCTAAACCTTCCCTGGTGCACCTTAAGGCCATTTCCTCTTGTCCCATCACTTGTTACTAGGGAGAAGAGACCAACCCTCACCTGGCTCCAGCTTCCTTTCAGGGAGTTGTAGAGAGCCAGAAGGTCTCCCTTGAGCTTCTTTTTGTCCAGACTAAAAAACCTCAGTTCTGTCAGTGGCTCCTCACTAGACTTGTGCTCTAGACCCTTCACCAGCTTTGTTGCCCTTCTCTGGACCTGCTCCAGCACCTCAATGTCCTTCCTGGAGTGAGAGACCCAAAACTGTAATCAGAACTCAAAGTTTGGCCTCACCAGTGCCAAATACAGGAAGATAACACAAAGCAATCTCAGATCATTTCTTACACAAAGAGAGATTGGCCTGGTCCGATTTCATTTGCAGACCTTCCTATGAGGACAGTGCAATCACTCATTCATGACTATCAGTATGTCAAAATACATTCCTACAGATGCACCACTTGTTTGTTTCCTTTGTAGTTTTCACCTCCTCTGCTGTGGGCAGAAGCTTCCATTTGGGGAATTTTCACTTACTTAATTTCTTGCCAACTGACATAAACTTTTAATCACTGACATAGGGATTGAGAAAAAAGAAACCACAAAGCACTTAAGTAAACCCATTTCATTGTCACTCCGCTTTAAGCCACTCACATCGGTCTCAACCTCCCTGTTTTTACCCTGGGCTACACTGAGTCCACCCCAATTTCTTGCTTCTCTTTCTTAAGCACATGTGAGCATGCTCCTTTAGTGGACTGATGTTTTGGCATGCAATGGGGTGTTCCATGAGTGTCACAGCAGCTGGCGACAGGTACATGGCACTTCATGGTCATCTCCCCCATGGGTCACCTCTGCAGCCCCTGGTGTGCACTAGCTGAGCACTTGCATATCAGTGTAGTAAAGTGAAACCACTCCTCCCTAGTAACAAAGATAGGGATACCCCATCCCCAAATTACAATAGTAACAGAGAGATTTGGTACCTCAGCCTGCTGCTGAGAAAAGTAAATTCTGCATCTTCCCACCAAAAGATAACAAATGTCTGAAGGGAATCAGCTGACAAATCCTCTTGCTCAACACCACTCCTAAGCTGCATGAAAAAAACAAAGTCCTTTCATGGCAGGAAATCCTCAGACCAGTTTGTCACCAGGATTTGGGAAGATTTAAAGAGCAGGGCTGCTAACAGCAGATGATAGAGCCAGGAAGCTGGTCAGTGAGGCTTTCTGTGGGCTGATTGTCTATCAGACAAACATGAGGTTTAATGCTTTCAAGATAAAGATGCAGAAGGAAGACTCCAGAGCTCATTTTAGGAGTTCTACAGGAAAACAATTCCTTATAATTTAGGAAAAGGTCAAACTGTTGCTCACAGCTCCAAATATTTTATTTCTAAAATGGGCCACATAAAAACTCCCTTAGGTCAGACCTACCAGTTTTCAGCCTTTGAACTGGATGGAAAGATCCTAATTTAAGTTTCTCTTTTAATGCAGCTATGTGTATTTTGGAACATCCTTTGTGGGACACTAGCAGTTGTCCTAGTCCCATATCCAGTACCTGTAAGGGGCCTACAAGAAAGCAGGGAAGGGACTTTTTACAAGGGCTTGTAATGATAGAATGAGAGGGAATGGATTGAAACTTGAGGAGGAGAGACTTAGACTGGAAATTAGGAAGAAATGCTTTGCAGTAAGGGTGGTGAGACACTGGGACGAGTTGCCCAGGGAGGCTGTGGATGCCCCCTCCCAGGAGGTGTTCAAGATGAGGCTGGATGAAGCCTTGAGCAACCTGATTTAGTGGAAGGTATCTCTGTACTATAGGATTGAAACCAGATGATATTCAAGGTCCCTTCCAACCCAAATCATTCTATGAATCTATAAATGGTCTCACTCTTTGTCTCTCAAATATGTTTTCCTGCTAGTGGAGGACATAATGGAAACCAAGGGACCAAGAACACCACAAGGTGTTGCTCAGGTTGTCCCACACCTCTGCTTCAGTTCCAATAAAATTAAAATGATCCTTCCTTCCTTTGTAAAGTGGTTTGAGATCTCTTGATTGAACTTCTGGTGTGTAAGCCAGGTGTCACACAGCTCTCAATTGCTGCTCCCTTGCATGAAGAAGAGCTGGTGGTTTGTTATTAAGAGAGCAGGAAGTGGGGATTAAACTTTGCTCTTTGCAATTACAAACAAAAGCTCCAAGAGCTCAGTAACTTTTGGGTAAACCTGGGAATGAGCAACTGTTTCTAAGGAAAGTGAATCCCAGAAGTAGAAACCCAGATTGATGCCTTGCAGGGAGATGAATTAAAACAAGGTCAGGCTTGGCAGGCAGCCTCCTCTTCACCTTGGGAATATTCTCCAGGGAATGGATCTGGAACATAACTGTTTTGACATGAGGTTTCCTGTTGCAAAGGCTCTGTGCAGACTCCTAATCAAGCAGCTGGGATATTTTTTTATATGTCCCTAAGCCACATTTTCAAGTGGTGTAAGCTGCAGTAGCACCAGGAGACTCCTGTGGATGAAAAGAAATCCAGCTGTCTGTTTTTATTAGCTGAGGATGTAACCCAGCCTAAAAGTCACCCACAGCAAAACCCATTTCTGAGGCTAGGAAGGTAGTTTCACACATACAAAATAGGGCAAGTATCTTTTCAAAGCCCAGATCAACTCTACTAGTGCAGAGAAAGCTTGGCAGATGTAGCCTTTGTGTCTACTGCTTGTATCCATTAAGTCACACGGAAAAAGTTTTGAGAGCTGTGTAAACAAAAGCCCTGCATGGTTAGTGGCCCTTTGATTTCCTTTGAACTCTTCATGCATATTTTGCATTCACTTTCCAGGAATAGCCTAGTGAGAGTCATCCTGGCACAAAAGCTCCTAGTGATGAGGGACTGGTGTCTTGAGGATATCAATTACCCTCTCGTGCAGCATCAGATCCCTGTGATGCATGTGAGAGTCCTGATCCACCTGTGGGCTGCTAGATTGTCGTAAAACAAAAAATATGATACTACAGCAACAAGCAAAGAGATTATTTATAGATGAACCAGTGGCTTCTAGCATGGTACAGAAGGTCATGAGCAATACAGATAGCAGAGAAATTGCTTCTTATGGCCAAGAAGTCCACTAGTCTCCTGGGGTGCATTAAGAATGTGACCAGCAGGCCAGTTGAGGTTCTCCTCCCACTCTACTCTGCCCTAGTGAGGTCACGTCTGGAGTACCAGGTCCAGATCTAGTTTCCCCAGTATGAGAGAGGCAGAGAACTACTGGGGAGAGTCCAGTGGAGGCTATGAAGATGTTGAGTGGCCTGGAGCATCTCTGTGAGGAGGAGAGGCTGAGAGACCTGGGATGTTTTAATCTGGAGATTCCACCTGAAGATGAGGAAAAGTTCCTGTGAGGATGCTGGAGCAGGCTGCCCAGAGAGGCTGTGAAGTCTCCTTCTCCAGATAGATTCCAAACCCACCTGGATATTGTATTCCTGGGCAACCTGCTGTGGGTGACCTTGCTTTAGCAAGAGGTTTGGACTGGGTGATCCCCAGAAGTTCCTTCCAACCCTCACCATGCTGGGATTCTGTGATTCCCACAGGCATGCCAGAGGCAGACCTGAAAGCAGCACAGCTCTGCTAGCACAAAGCTGCATTCTAGCTCATAATCCCTGCTTAACTACAAAAATGCAGCGCTGTGCTAACGCAGCCCTGCTCTTTCCAGTTTTGGAACTGGTTGGTGAGGACTTGCTGCTCCACACTCCATTGTGTGATGTGGCCACACCATTAGAGTTGTACAGCTGGGTGTTTGTTCTGGAAACAGTCGTGTGCTCACCCACTCAGCACACAAACAATGCAATGGCTTCTTTTTTTTTTTTTTTTTTTTTTTTCTGACTGCCCATAATTAACAAAGACCAAGCCACGGAACCACATAGCACTGCTCAGCATCACTGGAGAAACAGAAGAAGAATGACCTCCCCACTGCTTTGGAATAGCACAAAAGAGTAAAGAATGGTACCAAAAGAATTGGGAGAGCAAAATGAAGCCTAAATTCGTTAGCAATGTCATCTCCCTGCCTTAAAAGTTCAAGCAGTGCTTGATAAAGGCTCTGGGGTAGGAGCAGCTTTCACAACTGCTGCACACTTACTGTGCTGGAAGCTGGAGATGTGACAGACAAAGTGTGCTGTAAACAATAATGCTCACCAAATCATATCCTGGTATTGCAACAGCAGTGGGGGCAGTAGGGGTGGCACTGCCCTGAAATTCAAGTCTGAAAAAGAACTATCATAGAATTATGAATCACACAATGGTTTGGGTAGGGAGGGATCTTTAAGATCACCTAGTTCCACTCCCCTGCCAGTCACATCAAAATAGACAGGACTCTCTAGTCCACTTATTTATGATGTCAAGAGAATGGGGCCAGATTCTTTTCTGTGGTGTCCAGTGACAGGACAAGGGGCAATGAGCACAAACTGGTACACAGGAGGTTCTATCTGAAAAAGAGGAGAAACATTCCAACATGGAATCAAAAACAATCCAACATGGAAGTGTTGGAGCGGGTCCAGAGGAGGGCCACAAAGATGATCAGAGGGCTGGAACATGAGGACAGGCTGAGAGAGTTGGGGCTCTTCAGCCTGGAGAAGAGAAGGCTTCGAGGGGACCTGCTAGTAGCCTTCCAGTATCTGAAGGGGGCCTACAGGAAGGCTGGGGAGGGATTATTTACAAGGTCCTGCAATGACAGGACAAGGGGCAATGGGTTTAAACTGGCAGAGGGGAGATTTAGACTAGATGTTAGGAGGAAGTTCTTTACAGTAAGGGTGGTGAGGCACTGGAACAGGTTGCCCAGGGAGGTTGTGGCTGCTCCCTCCCTGGAGGTGTTCAAGGCCAGATTGGATGAGGCCTTGAGCAACCTGTACTAGTGGGAGGTGTCCCTGCCTATGGCAGGGGCTTGGAACTAGATGATCCTTGAGGTCCCTTCCAACCTTACCATTCTATGATTCTATGATTCTTTGCTGTGAAGAGAACAAGGCTTGATAAATTTTATTCTTGGTCGGAACAACTCCTAAAATAAGTGAGAGAAGGGCAGATACTAATCCTTTATGTTGAACTGTTGCACCACATTGATCCCCATGGAATTCTTCACTTTAGTATCAAAGTTTTCCACCCTGGGCAAGTTGACTGCAAGGGTTTTAAAGACACAGAAAATAGGAGCTGGTCATTATGGCTAAGAAGAAATGGTTGTGATAAGGATGACTGATTCTAAAGAGATTAAAAAAAAAAAAAAAAGAACTCAAAATGATAGATGAGGAATAAACCAGGATTTTCCTCTGTACCACCCTGAAGATGCAGCATGAAGTTGGGATGATACAGAAGTTTCCTATCATGCAGGTCTATCCACTGTCCCTGGAGGTGTTCAAGAAACATGTGGACATGGCACTTTGGGAAATGGATTAATGGCCACAGTGGTGTTAGGTTTATGGTTGCACTTGATAACTTTAGAGGTCTTCTCCAACCAAAACAATTCTATGATTCTATGATTCAGTTCTAAGAAGGCTGGCCATGGCCTGGGTTCACGTTAGGAGTCCTGAGGCCCTAGTTAGTTCTCACTGTCCACAAACCTGCAATGACACCTACTGGTAACCAATCAAAGCCTTTTCTCCTTACTGAGGGTGTGAGCTGCTTGCTTCCAAACCTAACGGAGATTTGGGTTCATATGGCAGCTTTCCACCCTCAAGACTCCCCACTGTGGTTCTGTACATCCTAACTGCAGGAAGCTGGGCACTGCAAACCACTCATGTACTGCTTCTCTCCTCTGTTCTGTCCAGCCCATGCTGGACTATGTCAGTGTGTGTGCCTCCTTTGTGGGCATGGGTGCCTCACTGCTCCTCTTTCTTTGAGCCAGGTCAGTGAGACATGTATGGATCTTTCATGGAGCACTCCTGTATTATCCACACTAACAGTACTGTTATCCTGCAGGATAACAGATAATAGCAGATAACCATCAGCCCTGGAGAGACCACAACTCAAATATCAGGTTCAGTTTTGGGTCCTTCAATCCAAGAAGGACATTGAGGGGCTGGAGAGTGTCCAGAGAAGGGCAGTGAAGAAGGTGTAAGGTTTTGCGAGAAGCAGCTGAGGAAACTGCGTTTTTTCAGCCTGCAGAAAAGAAGGCTGACAAAAGACCACCTGGATCTCTACAACTCACAGAAAGGAGGTTGGAGCAAGGTGAGGTTTGGTGCCTTCTCACAAGGAACAAGCAACAGGACAAGGGGAAAAGCCTCAAGTTCTGCCAGACAAGGTTCAGTTTGGACACAAGAAAAAATTCTTCATTGAAAAGGTTGTCAAGCTCTGGACCAGGCCACCCAGGGAAGCTCTGAAGTCCCCATCCCTGGAGGAATAAAGATGTGGTGCTGAGGGACCTGGCAGTGCTGAGTTGGTGATCATAAAGGCCTCTTCCCACCAAAACGATTTTGTGGTTCTATGATCTAGGACAGCAGCTGCCCTTAAACTGCAGTCCTGGGCACCCAGTGCCCAATTAACTGCTCTCTAAAGGTCTTGAAAGGTGACCCATTTTATCTGCACTTGTCAGTGACAACAACTGGAAAATCACTCATGACCTGGTGAAATGAAGCAAGCATCACTTCACATCACACAGTCCCACTGAAGGCAAGAAGGGAAGCCAACATTTGATAAACCAACCAATATTTGATAATGGACTTGGTTTAGAACCTTACACTGGAACTTTTCATTTTTTTAAGGGGTGGGTGTCAGGAAGATGGGGCCAGAATCTTCTCACTGGTCCACAGTGACATGACAAGAGGTAAGGGGCATAACGTTGAACATAGGAAGTTCCATCTAAACATGAGAAGGAACATCTTTGCTTTGGGGGTGGCAGAGCACTGGAACAGGCTGCCCAGAGAGGTGGTGGAGTCTCTGGAGACTTCCAAGGCCCACCTGGATATGTTCCTGTGTCATCTGTTTTAGGTGCCACTGCTTCTGCAGGGAGGTCAGACTCTACCATCTTCAGAGGTCCCTCCCAACCCCTACCATTCTATGATTTTGAGATTTAGAGCCAGTAACAGCACATTTCTTTCAAATCCCTTTGTTTCCTAACCTGAAAATGAAGCCTGTGGAGGATCTGTGGAGGAATGGTGGTATGAGGAAGATGGGAGATGTGCCCACACTGTGAGAAGTCTCAGCCTTCAGCTCAGAGTCAGCATTAACAGAAATAACAGGGAGAGCAAGGGAGGAGTGAGAGGCTGTGTATGTTCTGGAGGCTGGGTGGCTTTCAGTATGTATTCTGTCAGACTGCTGGAACACCACAGAATGATTAACACTTGCAGATGGTGCCATAAATTACAGGAGAAACACGAGCAATGTAATTAGACTCAGGAATCCCACATGAGCTTTTCTTACTGAATTCCTCGGATTTCTCCCAAAATTTCAATTGTCTCCTCTGTCTTTTTTTTTTTCTAACATGTTTCTGGCTGGCACTGTAGCCATGCATAAATAATGAAAGCTCCCTAAATTATTTCTAAGATTGCAAGAGTTGATGGGAGTGATTCATTTGCATTAAAGGAAATCCACAGCAGGAATGTTCTGTATTTGTAAATAGGTGAAGAGTGGGACAGATGGATTATCTGCTGGCATCCCTGAAGAGTACATGGCCTAGATTAATCTCATTAACTTTGGATATCTACAGAGGAGACATAAATATCTGAGGGCTAGTTTTCCATCTTCCCTCTACGACTAAGAGAAACAAGGACTTGAAGGACACACTTTGTCTCATCCTAGACATCTGGAAAGATCTCTGCCAGGGTGAGATGAATTGTGTCTCAGACAGAATCTATTTTTCCCTTACATGGAGACATCATATTTATGAACCTTATACAATACATGGAAAAACCTCGTAGAAAAGATTCTGTAAGGAGAGTCTGGAGAACTGTCTGGGCTGGCAAATAGCTGGCAAATACCCAGTGTGGAGAGATGAACTCTCTGCCTTCACATTTAGAGACAGATCTTCTTGGAACAGCCTTTTCTGTACATGGTGTCAACTGTATCAATCCAGGCTGGGGATGAAGAGCTGCAGAGCAGCTCTGCAGAGAAGGACTTGGGGATGCTATGGGGTGAAAAGCTGGAGATGAGCCAGCACTGTGCACTCCCAACCCAGAGCCAGATATGTCCTGGGCTGCATCTCCAGCAGAGGAGAGACATAGACCTATTGGAGCGGGGCCAGAGGAGGCCATAGCAATGGTGGGAGGGCTGGAATCCCTCTGCTGTGAGGTCAGGCTGAGACAGTTGGGGTTGTTCAGCCTGGAGAAAAGAAGGCTCCAGGGATACCTTCTGGTAGCTGTTCAGGGCTTCAATGGGCTGATCAGAAAGCTGAGGACAGATTTTTGAGCAGGATCTGTTGTGACAGGGTGAGGAGTGATGGTTTAAACTAACAGAGGAAGATTCAGATTGGAGACGAGGAAGAAATGTCTGATGTTGAGGGTGGTGAGAGCCTGGTTCAGGTTGCCAGAGCAGTGGTAGATGGCACATCCCTGGAACCATTCCAGGTCAGGTTGTGCTTTAGCTGCAGCTGTCCCTGCTGACTGCAGGGAGGCTGGACTAGATGAGCTTTAAAGGTCCCTTCCCATCCAAACCATTCCCTGCATCTATGATTCTATTGATCACATTATTCCCCACATTTTCAGGTGTACCTTTACCTCTGATTAACACAAATGGGACAAGTAACACCCTTAACAATGGGCGGTCCAAGACTGGTCACCCAAAGCCCTCACTGTCTCTTACAGTGGCTTCAGCCAAGGGACTGCCAATGAGTCATCAGGGTCTGATGAGGGATACAACTACTGGAGCCTGTTTTGTGTGCATCACATTTGTCCTTTTTTTCTTACCAAATCCCAATTCCTACCCCATTGTTGCAGGTCTCCTTTGAGACACCGGGAGTGAAGTCACCTGAAGATGTGACTTTCTAGAGAAGTTCCTACAAGTATTTTCTTGCACTGAGCAAAGTGCTTCTGGGAGCTGTCTAACTACACTCACCAAGGAGCAATTCCTACCCAGTGCAGGAAGCCATCACAGACCAGAGAGCATCCTGTGAGCACTTAATTTGGGCAGAAGTAGCATTTTGCTCATCCAAAACCTTCTATGGTAAAATAACATGTAGGACACACATATCTTTTTATGTGTCTCCAGGACAAGATTTAGCTTCCAAATGGACTAGTTTGTTGGTGGCTAGAACAAACAGAGCTAGCATTGGATTTACTTAATTTGGCCAATTTGGGAATCTTCTTTAATTAGAGCTAAATAAGGTTTGCTCTTGAAATCCATTTATTTATACGGCGTCCCCAGTGATGCAATTCAAAGGACAACTCTGCCTGCAAAGATGTTTTTCCTCCTGCATTTGGAGCTGGTGGCATTCCACAACACTTTGAGGCCAAAGTCTGAGACTTCAGAGAACCAATTTTTTTGGCAAGATCCACTTCTTGTGAAAATATTTTTGGCCTGGAATGACAAGGCTTAATGTTGCTCCCCACAGTTCCCTATCACTAAAATACCACAAGCTGTTATGGAATGAAAAGGGAGTCACGAGGCTAAGCCAATGGCCTCTGGATCACTGAAAATCCCAGAAGTTGATCCAATTTAAGAGTCAGATCCAATTTAAGAGTCAGTCCTAAGAAAAGATGGATTTCCTTTTTCCCCTCAAATCACATTATCACTAAAGCTTGTCTAGCCACATAAGGTGATAGTCTGTTGAAGAGGGAAAGGGTAACACTACCTGTTCACCTCCATGAAGAAACAGGATTCAAAGGTTTGTTTTCCCAGCACCAGTTAGCTTGCAAATGAGCAGCTGCCATCAAAATCCACTCCAGATACACAGCATGATTTGATTAGCTGGACAGAAAGAGCAGATTAAGTAGCCCTACTGAATTAACAGCTGATGAGCTGTTAAAGCTTGAGCTGCTGCATCCCCACTGCATGCAGCACTTGAGCTTGAATTCCCCTCTCCCACAGCCCAGTGCAAGCTTCAAGGACTGACTAATCTGGGCTACACCTTCAAGCAGGGCTGGGGCATGGGGTAGGATTCCAGCCAGCCCAGGTACCTGCACCAGCACTGCTGTCACTTCAGGGATGGATGGAGAAATGTGGATGAAAACAGTGTCTGACAGGGAGGTAGCATGTCTGGAGCCTGGAAAGGCAGTAGGTTCATTCCTGATGTCACTTCAATGAGAGATGAAGATTTTGAGTAGGTTTTTTTTCAGAGATCTACTAGATGTGAAATTTTTGTTTGCAGGGTTTAGGACACAAATTTGTCCTTCACAAAAAGGACAAATGCAGTTGAAGAGGGGAAAACAAGGTTTTTCATGAAGCTATTGCAGAGGTGTTTCTCTTCAGATCAGTTCCTGAAACATGTAAGCTTCAGGAGCTTGAATCAGGAAGGATGCCCTGTTACCATCCCCACACATGACTGGGATAACCAAGAGATGCTAATCTCATGAATTCACACATCCTCACACACACACACAAGCTGCAGGGAAAATGAGGATGTTTTTTATTTCATAACACCCTGGAATGTGGCAGACACCTCCAACCGAACTCTGAGAAGTCTTATTAGAGGAAACACAGAGAAGGCATTCTGAGACACACTGCAAAAAGAAATAAGGGAAGGTTGGGAAGGGATGCAGGAGGACTTCACATTACTTGGCAAAGAGCAGTAGTCCAACCCTTTCCGGTTATTTTTTCCCCTCAAGCCCAAACCTGGGCATTAATCCTTTTCCTTGCTGTAGACAGAAGGAAGGTGTCCTTGGATGCTGCCATACACAAAGATAAGGAGTCTCTGGACTTTCTCACAATATGAGAATTCACACATGAAAATGTATTATGGCAAGGTCCCCTTTCCACCACCTTTTGTAATAATTTCTGTTCTATAAAAACAAAAGTGAAACAAATTAAATTTCACCAGTACAGCATGGCAGCATTTAATCATTAAATGGTTTGGGTTGGAAGGGACCTTTAAAGCTCAACTAGTCCAACTGCCCTACCATCAGCAGGGACATCTGCAGCTAAAGCAGGTTGCTCACAGCCACAAACAACGTGACCTGCAATAGTTCCAGGGATGGGGCAGCTACCTCCGCTCTGGGCAACCTGGGCCAGGCTCTCACCCTCAGCGTCAAACATTTCTCCCTTTTCTCCATTCTGAATCTCCCTCTTTTAGCTCAGACCCCTTGTCCTGTCACAACAGACTCTGATCTAAAGTCTGGCTCCACCTTTCTGATCTGCCCCTTTAAGGACCAAAAGGCCACCAGAATGCCTCCCTGGAACCTTCTCTTCTCCAGGCTGAATAATTCCAAGTCTCCCAGCCTGCCCTCACAGGAGAGGAGTTCCAGCCCTCTGATCGCCTCTGTGGGTCTCCTCTTGACCCACCATTTAACAATGTAAGGAGCAAGAGAAAGTTTTAGAAAGCAACAATTCAAAGCTGCTGGATGCCAATGTGTAATTAATCTGTTTTAATTTAATATTTCAGGTTTTATTAATATAAAAGAAGAATCAGGGGATTGGAGCTGAATCAAACACTTCACAGTAAGAAGATTCAGAAATATTTTTTTTCCATTGCTTTGAGCATACAATGGAAACCAAATGTCTCCAGCAGGATTAGGCTACAAGGCACCCACAAAACCCCAAACATTGTCAAATATAAACTGTCCTCATACTCTTTTTTTTTTTTTTTTTCTGCCAGCAACCAGGACACCATCAGCTTGTTTATGCAGAACAGTGACCAGCTTTTCAATCAGTTAGGCAAGAACTCGCCAACTGATTTGCATGGTTTTCCATGCACATAGAGCATTTATCATGCCAGCAGAAAGGTAGGAAGAGCCAATTCTCTCCAAGGAACGAGGCGAGGCAAGTTAAATTGCATTCCTTGTTGGTATATCAAGAGGAGCCACAATAAAAGAGCATCACATTCTCCTATGTGCTATTAGTGTGCATTAGAAGCTGTTAGTCACTGCAGCGTGTGGGTGCAAGACACACAGAATAACCACCATCACTTTTCTAAGCCTATCAACACATTGATTAATGTTAGCTCCTTAAGGAGCTAATGTTAGTTCCTTAAGGAAGTTAGCTCCTTACCCAACTGCAGCACAGAGAACTCATTTGCATGTAACTGAGGATGGGGCCAGTGGTGCCTTTTCAGTGGTGCCTGGAGACAGGGCACAATCTAAAGCCCAGGAGGTACCACTTAAACAGGAGGGGAACCTTCTTTGGTGTGAGGGTACTGGAGCCCTAGAGCTGGCTGCCCAGAGAGGTTGTGTAGTCTCCTTTTCTGGAGAGTCCAGCCCCACACGGACACTGTGATCCTGGGCAATCTGCGGAGGGTGACCAGGGGGATTGGACTAGATGACCCCCAGAGGTCTCTTCCAGCCCCCAACATCCTGAGATTACATGACACTGACACCAACCACATTTCTGGGACAAAATACCAGAAATTTACTGTTAATACGGGGGGAAATCCTTCTGAGGTCAGGAAAAAGCAGGTGTTCTGTCAAAGGTAGATCAGCCAACATGGGAAATGGCAGCTCAGGGTCAAAATCTCTTTACTTTTGAATATTTTCAGATGTGATGTGTCAGGACTTAGCTTATTAAGGAGATGTAAAGTGAAGGTTAAGATCAGGAATCGCAGAATCACGGAATAGTTTGGGCTGGAAAGGAACCGCCTTTAAAGCTCATCTAGTCCAACCTCAGTCAGCAGGGACATCTGCAGTCGGCAGGGACATCTGCAACTAAAGCAGGTGGCTCAGAGCCATAAACAACCTGACCTGCAATGGTTGCAAGCACGTGGCATCTACCACCTCTCTGGGTAACCCAGGCCAGGGTCTCACCACCCTCAACGTCAAAATTTCTTCTTCCCATCCAGTCTAAATCTCCCTCTTTCAGTTCAAACCATCACCCCTTGTCCCCAGGCTTTGCTAAAAAAGCCTCTCCACAGCTCTCTTCTTGTCCCTTTAAATACTCAGTTTTACATTTGGATCAAACTGTTGGATCAGAAGTGTTTCAGTTACTTCTAGTCATCTTTTCATAAAGCCCAAATTCTGTCTGGATTTGTTCTGTGCACTGCTTTTATGTGTAATCAGGCTTTGTGGGTCTACATCTTAAGGGCATATTGCTATTGTTTGGAGAAATGTTTGTTCAACCAATTAAAAACTTCCCAACATTGAATAAATCAACTTGATGTTAAGAAAGTTTCAGTTTCAAAAAGATAAGGTGATGTCAGCTTAACTTTGCTGTCTGATATTTCCAAAGAGGGTAGGCAAGATTCCTGCTTTTTGACAGCCTTCATATATTTTAGTCAGAAATCTTTGTTTCTGGAATCTTTCTGTGTTGTCATGGAAATTATCACCATGTCCCTAAGACTAGGATAACAATTTCATGACAAATTACAGGAGATAGGGAAGGAGAATATTTTGGCACAAGAGAATACTTACAAGGGAATAAAAAAGATCACACGACATTTTTGCACCCTTAAAAGGCAGCCAATTAAAGATTACTCCCAAAGATTAGTCACTGCCCACTCTTCATAATGAGGCAAGTACAACATTGGGTTGGTTTTTTTTCAGGATTCAATACAGAGTAGCCCTTGAAGTCCAGAGAAGGTTGGGCAAGCCATCTGAGGCTACTTCCAACCATCCTAGAGCACAAATTTTCTGAGGAGCTGCTAAGGTAACTGGGGTTGTTCAGTTTGGAGAAAAGGAGGCTGAGGGGAGACCTTGTGGCTCACCACAACTCCCTGAAAGGAGGTTGAAGGCAAGTGGGCATTGCTCTCTTCTCCCAGGCAACAAGTGACCCACACCCTTATAGTAAAAAAGGTTCTCGTCATGTTGAGGTGGAAATTCCCGTGGCCCAGTTTGTGTCCACTGCCCCTTGTCCTACCACAAGATAGCATTGAGAAGAGACAAGCATCTTCTTATTGATTGACCACCACCCTTCAGATGTTTATAAACATTAAGACCTCTCCACTGCAGACTAAATAGCCCCAGGTCTCTGAGCCCTTCCTTATAAGACAGATGTTCCAGTCTCTTCATCATCCTTGTAGCTTCCATTGGACACTCTCTAGCATATTCCTGTCACTTTTGAGATATGGAGCCCAGAACTGGACCAAATACTGCAGATGTGGCCTCACCAGGGCACAGTAGAGGAGGAGGAGAACCTCCCTTGATCTGCTGGCCACAATCTTCTTAATGCACCCCAGGATACTTGGGGTTTCTTGGTCACAAGGACACGTGAGATCCCAGATGAAAGAAAAAAAAAACAAAACAAAAACAAACCCAACAAACCAAAACAAACCCAACAAAACTCTTATTAAGGAACAGAATATATCTATATTTCTTTAATTTGTTTTTCCTAAAATACTCAAATTGCAACTACTTCAAGAATTAGGAGATTCAACCTGTGATTTTCCTCATTACTAATGAGGAAAATAATTTCTTTTATTTATAAAAGAAAAGACTTTACACATTAAAAGAGATTTGCAAAGTGAGGTGGTCCTGAAACAAAACATCTCAGATCCCAGGTACTCGGAGTTCCTTTTAACAGGATTTTGTGTCCAAGTAGCAATGTCAACCAATTGCCAGCAGAGGGCAGACGTCGACAATAATTTGAGGATCCAGCTCCCCCTCCACACCCCCACCCCCAAGCCACTGCAACCTTCTGGTTAATTAATGCGTTAAAGCTGAGAGAAGGAGCAGGATGCACTTTAAGACCTTCCCTTACTAATGTGTAAGCATAACGGAAGCTCTTCCGACGGCTACAAAGGACATGAGGGGGGAAATGGAAAGGAAAGAAGAATAAGCAAAAGCAGGAAGAATCATTGCTGAGGAATGAAACCTCCTACTGGAAACCCAAGCCAGATTCCTTATTTTCTTCCTGTTGGACAGTAGTTAATTTCAGTTCAATTATTTATTTCCAAAGCATAAAGAAACTTCCACGTCTGAAAACCACATAGAAAAGTAGTTCAAGACAAAACCTGGCAATGGTGTTAGCTCCAAAGAAGTTGCATCGTTTGGGTTAGGGCAGCTTTGAAGATTCAAATGGCTGGTTAAAGGCCTGCACAGAAGGACCAGGGAAAGACAAACAAACCTCAAAGGCACAACACACCACCACCACCCCCCTCCAGACCTGATAGCATCCTTTAGCCACTTCAAAAGAGCCCAGGTCTGTTTGATATTCACTTTTCCTCCTTGAATTTGGAAAGACGTAAACAGAGAGCTGGGCCAGCAGCCCTGAGCTGAATGCAGGATCTGCAGAGGGAAGTGGGAGGAGGCTGGGGCACAGCTGGCCTGGCCTGGCTGTTGTCAAACGGGGAGGTCTATCTGCTGCTGGCCCCTGGAGATCAAACAAAAGATACTGCCCCTTTGAGAATCTCTGACTAGATACACTGGGGAACTTCCTGGCCTGGCACAAGGTTACTGTGTAGGGTTTCATCCCAGACCTCCTTTGCTAGGTCTTGGCATTTTGTCGCAATTCTTGGAGGGCATCTGAATGATGTCACTCCTAGAATCTGATAGTCCTCAGCCTTTGTAATAAGGAGAAGCAGAAGAAAAAACAAAACCTGCAATCCTAAAGGAAGCAAGCAAAAATAACCCAGTGTTTATTATTTTTAGGTTAGTGAGAATTTTATGCACCATCTCATAGTTGGGTGCCTGACTCATGATACTTAAAAGCTTGAGGATGACAAACCTGTAATTATTTACTACGGAGAAAATCAAAGAGAAACACCAATTTTCATAAACCTCAAGCTTCAGAACATAAGCCAATCTCTGTTTGCACCAAGAGCCTCCGTTTGAAGTAGGTTATTTTTGAAAGGCTCTGTATGGAAATTCCTCTGAAACACCCTGACCTGAGGTCTGCTGGAGATGGCAAGGCAGAGTACAAGAGCCACCGGTCAGATGGCTTAGCAGTTCCTTGAGCAGTAAGGTGTCTCCTGATCAAAATATGTGGTCAGCAAAACGTGAATAATCACTCAACAGGCTCACTGAGGACAACCCTGTCAGTCCTGTGGTGTTACCACTTTTGTTGCTACTCTGTTAGAAAATAAGGGAGGGGAAAATCACTTTGTCTGAGCTTCTGTCAGTTGGTATTTCTCACCAGAGTCCTTCACCAAGAGAAGTTTCTCACTGTGCCACCAACTCTCTCCCCACAGCCCTCACTCAGGCTGCCAGTCTTCCTTTAAAGTACCTTTTTACAGGTCCCCCCACAGAACTTTTGCAGCAATTCTTGCTCTACATAAAAAAAAATTCTCTGTTGTACTCCTGCTCTTGCTCTGCTCTGCAATCAGATCCCACCTCCCTCCTTCTCTAAAAGTGAGGTCACTGCCCGTTTCATGATATTGACACTGCAGAGGAGAGATTCTAAATGTCATCAGTGCTACCAAAAAAAGACTCCAGGGTCCAAAAAGATTTCAGGGGCCAACAGTAAGAGTGATGAGACACTGGAACGTGTTGCCCAGGGAAGTTATGGATGCCCCCTTCCTGGAGGTGTTCAAGGCCAGTTTGGATGACGCCTTGAGCAACCTGGTCTAGTGGAAGGTGTCTGTGCCTGTGCCTTTGGCAGGTGTTTGGAAATAGATGATCTTCAAGGTTCCTTTCAACCCAAACCATTCTATGACCAAAAAGCATCTTTGCTTAGTGAAGCTTTTCCCTTCCCCAACTTTTCTAAATTCAGGTGGGAGCTTCCAGGCTGTTCTCTGAATGCAGCCACTTGTGCAAACAGGGCTCACCAGCAAAGCAAAGATAGAAACAAGAGATCTAAAGGCTCCTGTCTGTCTGCTCTCAGGCTTCTTCCCTTTGCTTTTCCAGGCTGCCTTACATTAAAAGGAATCGCACAACATAAAGGTTGTGTGGGTCTGCAGCTGGCTCTGAAAGGCTCACCAGGAAAATCTTTCAGCAGTGAGTGAGTGGCTGGGTGGAGATGGCCTCTGCACAGCCTCTCTGCAGCTATTGTTTGGTGTTTTGTCCGAAGAGATCTGGAAGCCTCTGCCATGGAGAGCTTGATCTTTTTCTCCTCCTTTGCTACTTACTTCTCCCACTTTCATGTTTTGTACTTCAGAGCGCGGTTGCTTTGCTAGCCAGGGTCAGCACAAGGTCATGACTCGTGACATGAGGTTAATGTAGTTGTTAAGTAACAACATGAGTCTTTTCAATGGCATGAATATTCCACCCCACCCTCTCCCAGACACACACACGCTTTCTGTCTCCTGCCTGCAGCCTGGCTTGAATGCTTGTTTAATGTAAGGGTGACCATGTGAGCCTCTGGGACAGCAGGCAATGCAGTTTGACATATTTCTTCTACCGGATACTCGTCAAAATAGGTTGTTTAATATGTGGCACTGAAAGATTTTAAATCCCTTTACATTTGGGTAACATTGTGACTGCATTTTGATAGCTGAAAATAAAGGATAAGTACTGACACTGCACTGTGGGGAATCATAGAATGGTTAAAATTGGAAAAGACCTCTAAGATCATCCAGTCCAACCTGCTACCCAATACTACCATGACCACTAAACCACCTCCCGAAGTGTCACACCTACTCATTCTTTGAGCAGCTCCTGGGAGGGTGTCTCCAGCACCTCCCTGGGCAGCTTGTTCCAATGCCCCACCAAAACAGAACAGAAAAGTGCATGTTGATCCAAATCTCTCAATTGACTGAACATCTGCAGCATCCATTTACTTTTAGGGGGCTGCGTATCCTCAGGAAACAGCTTAGGTGCTCTGTGTGAGACGTTTGGAGTTGGAGCTGTGGAGATCATGGAACAGGATTTCAAATTTGCAGAGTTTTGCAGCCAAAGCACTTTGATGTGAGGGTTGTCTTTGGGAGGATGAGAAGGAAGAGGGAGAAAATAGAAGGGTTTAGGAAGTGTCAAGCTAAGATGCACTAAATATTTTTTACCCTCTTCTGACAAACTGCCAACAAAAGCATTATTGGACCAACACCTTACATATATTTCTATCTTCTGTACCCCCGATGAACATACTCCATCTTGTCTCTGACAGTCCAACATGAATGACAGCAGGATACATAACATGATAGGAGGCTGTTTGATAACCACATGCAAGGGGGAATAGTTAGGGCTGGAGAAGAGGAATCCCACTAACTGTCTGCTGCGCTAATGGCGCAGCTTTGTCTGTGTCTCTGAATTCTGAAAGGTGTCTCCAATGGCTCTTTACCTACCTCCCTTAATCTGATGGGAACCTTTTGATCTCAGCTGGATCTGATCACTCAGCTTACAAAGCACAATTAAAGACAGATAAAGCCCCTTGAAAACAAATCATTCAAAGCAGGAGACCTTAGAAAAGTTCAGTGATCTTAAGTCAAAAACTTGCAACATTAACATCTAAGATTTTGAATCCAAGATCACCCCTGAAAGGAGAAAGAGGCTGAAGCAACTGGACGTCTGGTTCTAAATATTAGTCAAAGCACCAAGGCAAAGGAAAACAAAGCAAACAGTGCCAGCTTGCCTCTAAGAAAGAGAAACGAACTCCCAAATCTGTTAGTTCAAGAGACTTCTCTATCTACTGTAATCATACGGTGACAGACTTGCAAACTCTTACCACTGTGTTGGATCTGTAAACCACCAGGTATTTCACAGCTACATTTCACAGTTTGACAGAGCTATCAGGAGAAGAAAGCAGATCTCTTGTCTGGAGAAAAGTAGATGTCAAAGCGTTTTGAAGTGGTTGTTATTGTCAGAACTGAGAACACAATGCAATTTGGGGCTGCAGCAAGAGCTGTAAAGCTACGGCTTAGCATTCAGAAACAGTACACGCTCAGAACTGAATTCCTCTGGAGGGTGCTGTGCTCAAGAACTGCTGTCTCATAAGGTGACACTTGAAAGCAGGGCCATGCTAGTCATCACAGATCCCCTAGGTGTCAAGGACCGGAAAGGAAGTCAAGCTGTGTTGGTTTTAATCACTACCCAATTGATGGGTGCAGCGGTGAAGCTACGTAATGAGTACCAAAGGATCAGCACCTATCGGGCACTGCTTTGCTCTTCTTTCAGACCTCCACAGGATTATTTGAGATAAACACAGACAATAAAGACATCAATTTACTCTTTGGTGTAGAGCCTAAATTGTCATTTCAGAATGTCTTCTGGTCTGCTTGCTTAGAGATAGCTTTATTGCTTTAGATGGGTCTGATGTTTTAGGGAAAGCAGCGGTACCAGGTTTTGCTTTAGACAATTGTCACTAAAGGAGCTTTAAAAGCAACTGTCATGGTTTTATGTGGGCTTCTATGAACTTACAACAGCTGTCCAGTTATAAAGCAGCCTGCAAAACATCTGTGAGAGGCCCCAGAGAAGGCAGTTGGTTCCTATATGCCACAGATGCTTAGACAGCAGGAGAGTTAAACACAGCAGGACAGTTAGGGGCCTCGGGGAGGTTGGACTTTTCTTTCCTAAAGATGTAGTGAACTGTTTGTAAGAGGGAATGGCCAGCACCAGATATGGGGCAAGCTGCAGTCAGCACAACGTCTGCCTCTTTCTCCCTTGCTCTGCAGGGGATTTCTAATCTTGACTTGCAGCTACTCCTTGCTTCCAGCTATGCTAACTTTGCATTGTCTTCAGGACTCATCAAAGGGCTCAGATCCCAGGACCTCCCCTCTCCGAATTCCAGCTAAGACTGACTAGACAGGACCTGGATCCACCAGCCGAATGTTATCTCCAGCCCATACCTAATTTTATTTTCCAGTTTTTTTCTCAGAAGAACAATTATTCTTTGCTGTTTCCTTTCTTAGTGCAAAGACTGAAGACTCTTGACTGTTGATCTGTGATCCCTATCAGCACTGCATGTAACATGCATGGTACCAACTGCATCAGCACTTCAAAACAAGTCATAATGTTTTGTCCAAGTGCTGATTGTTGCGGGAAATATTTCTGTCAAGGATCTAAACACCAAATAAGGAAAGCAAATACATACACTGACCTAGGTGTGTCACACTGATGAAAACCAAACCAAACAATTTAGGTAGGATAATAAAACTTACCAAAGTACAAAAATATCTCTAAAGGGACATCTCTCCCTGACAGCATTCTGTGTCTGGGCACTGATGGGATTTTGAATTGAAGCTTTCACAATGTAGTAAGCAGCCACAAAATTCTTCACAGAATCCCAGCACGATGGGGATTGCAAAGGTCCTCTGGAGATCAACCAGTCCAAACCCCTGCCAAAGCAGGGGCACCCACAGCAGCTTGCCCAGGATCACAACATCCAGGTGGGTTTGGAATATCTCCAGAGAAGGAGACTCCACAACCTCTCTGGGCAGCCTGCTCCAGGGCTCCAACACCCTCACACCAAAGCAGTTTCTCCTCCTGTTCAGATGGAACTTCCTGGATTCTAGTTTATGCTTGTTGCCCCTTGTCCTGTCACTGGGCACTACTGAAAAGAGTCTGGCCCTATCCTCTTGACTCCCACTCTTTAGCTTTTGCTGAGTATTGAAAAGATCCCCTCTCAGGCTGCTCTTCTCAAGTCTAAATAGCCCCTAGACGGACTAGATGATGTAATAAATGCAATAAAATACTTTTACTTATACACACAATATACAAGGAGAATATTTATCTATACAATAATTATATACACACATACAATATTTAAGGAGACATAAAGAAAGAAAATAGATTTTCATTGTGAATACTTCACACAAACCCAGAATTTTGTTCCTGAAACAAATTTCCAAAATTTATCTAACCTTCCAAACCAATTCTCTGATTGTCTGTGGAGCTCAGGCTGCCTGGGTAATGAACTGTTCAGTAATAGTAGCAGCCTTAGGAGCTACAGGAGAGAGCATAGTACAGAAACATGCCAGCAGAGGGTACTCACACTTTGAACATCCCAGCGCTGGTGAGCACTGAAGGCTCTCGAGGGCTGGAGGGACCGTACTGGAGGACAGCAGGGGACCTTCCAGAGCAAGCGAAGTACCCGAGCGAAGAAAAGCATAGCTGCTTACCACTCTCCCATCGCTCAAAAGCTTGGTTGGGAGCAGCTGGGAGTAATGAAACACGAAAAAACGTAAATCAAACACTGAAAATGTTGCCACAGACAGTGATTTATAGGTTGCTTCCCAAAGTCTGCTCTTTAACCATCAGTCTTCCAAGACAAGCAGAGGTCATGCCTATCACAGAACAGCTAGATGGATGAAACTATCATCAACTTGTCAGTCTTCTGTAGCTAAATGTTAAAGCTGAGGGAACACAAGTCCAAGTGTAAGGGATATCAGCAGTGCATATGAGCTCACCCAAGTAGAGGACTGCAAAATAAATCCCAGAATATAAGCACCCCCTACCTTACTCTGCTTGTAGGCATTAGATGGTATGAAAAAAAAAAATCCACTGAAGCAGTGACACCACAATGAATCACAGAATGGTTTGGGCTGGAGGGGACCTTAAAGATCATCCAGTTCCAACCCCCCTGCCACAGGCATGGACACCTTGCAGTAGACCAGGTTACTCAAGGCCTCATTCAACCTGGTGCTGAACACCTCCATGAAGGAAGCATCCACAGCTTCCCCAGGCAACCTGTTCCAGTGTCTCACCACCCTCACTGTAAGGAGTTTCTTTGTTATCTCCAGTCTAAATCTGCCCTCTTCCATTTTAAAGTCATTTCCCCTCATCCTATCACTACAAATCCCTGTAAAAAGTCCCTTCCTCTGCATTTTGAGCAGACTTCATTCTCTATGAGACTGACAAGGGTGGATGTTGACTTAGGAGAAGCCAAAACATCAGCAAAAAAACCCAGCCCAAAATAACAGCCATTCCTCAGGGAAAAGGGAAATGAAGCACTGACATTTGCTAATTATAAAGGCAGCTCAGGAGCTGGGAGCAGGAAGAACACTCATGCTTCATCTATCACATGATCTACACCTTTAAAACCAACTTGGACTTCAGCTGCCATATTTAGAGTAATCTCATCTTAATTTGTTGGAGTCTGACTACACATGGTAAGAGCTCGAAGCTTTCAAACTTAGCTCGGTGTCACATAAGGACAGGTATCCAACCTGCCCCTTAATTTACTGCCTCCCAATATTGTTTTAGTCAATGCCTGTTGCAGAGGCTCCTCTGCATGGAGCAATTAAGCACATTCTAATTTAAAGAGTAGTAGACAGTTTGTTGTTAAAGTAGAACTTTGTTGTACATCCAGTAGTGGAAAGAAGAGCAGAGAAGTCTCTTAGTATCAGCAGTTTTGTTTGTGCATAGACAACTAACCATAATTAATAGAGCTGTCCTTTTATTTATCTTAGCTTATTTGAACAAAAATACTACTTGGATTAGTCCTCTGGTTGTGCTTTGAATTGCAAAAACAGGATAGATACACACTGCTGTGTACTGAGATGCGTGGAAGCAACATCTTGACACCAAGAATCCCCAGGAAAATGAGTTTCCTTATGCTGCATTTACAAGAGAGCCTCAGAAGAAGGGACATTTCATAGCCAATATTCAATCACACAAAATTACTGTGCACCAAGTTGCCTTTTACCTTGTTTTGAACCCTAAGCTTCAAATTAACTGCTGCTGTAACATCACTCTTGCAGCTGAGAGTCCTGTCAGAGATAAATATAGCATGCCTGTCTGACTTGGGGCCTTATCTGGCAAACTCCTCAAAGAATTCCACACATAAGCTGTCCTCTCCCCAGCAGCAAATGAAATGATTCAGGAAGCCTCCCTTTTATAGAAAGGAAGATGACTCCTGGGTCAAATTTCACAATTAAAAAGAATAAATAATCATAGAAATATAGAATCACAGAATCATAGAGTGATTTCAGTTGGAAGAGACCTTCAAGATCACCTAGTTACAACCTCCCTTCTGCCATGGGCAGGAACACCTCCTGCTAGACCAGGTTGCTCAAGGCCCCATCCAAACAGACTTTGAATACTTTCATATTTGGAGTCGGCACAACTTCCCTGCATAACCTTTTCCAGTGCCTCACCACTCTCATGGGAAAGAATTTCATCCTAATGTCTAATCTAAATCCAGCTTCTTCTAGTCTAAAGCCATCACCCCTCATTCTGTTACTCCATGCCTTTGTAACAAGTCACTAGCTGCCTTTGTCAGAAGTCCCCCTCTAGCTCTCCTATAGCTGCCCTGAGGTCTCCCTGGACTCTTCTATTCTCTGGGCTGAACAACTCCAGTTGTCTCATTCAACCACTTGTCCTCACAGCAGAGGGGTTCCAGTCCTTGCATCATCTTCCTGCCCTCCTCTGGCCCTGCTCTAATGGTTCCATGTCCTTCTTGTTTTGGGGGCATCACTGCAGGTGAAGTCTCACCAGAGTGAAGTAGAGTGGGCTATCAAAAAGCTGATGTAAACAAGAATCAAATCAGCTGCCTGAGTTCTGCTGAACTCAGTTCTTTGTAGTGCTGCACTGACTGAAGCTCCACATGCCTCAGTTCCTAACTGGGCAATGTGATTTGTACGCTGGGAGACTGCCAGGAGGCAGAGCTGCAAATTAATATCTGCAAACTGCTTTTTGATGATTAGGTCAAAAGAAATTAAGAAGGACCAAATATTATGAGTAAAGGAGTTAAGCTTGTTAGTGGATTCATCAACAGAGAGGAACTTCCATGAAAGGTGAAGGATGTCATTAGACCAGATATCAAAAGATGTCACGCAAGCAAGCTGCAAAACTCAGGAGAGAATGTGCTGTATCCATGAGATGGAGCAGCCAGGACAGAAGGTTGTTTCTGGGAATTCAGTTTTTGAGATACATCTCAGTCCTACAGTTGAAAAAGTTCCTTCAACTACAAAACCCCAGTACACAGATACAGAATTTCGATGCTGATGGCCCTCACTCAAGCAGGGGTGCAGCATTTATGGGTCTGGCTATTTTTTTTTAATTCCAAGGTTCACTACTTTAGCCATTGAGTCTTCTGAAAAAAAAAAAACCCATAAAAATCAGAGAACTAGAAGCGAGTGCTGGTTTCTGCTCTTCACAGCTGAATAGTTTTAATATCAATTCCCTTCACTGAAGTACAGAATCATTATGGCTGAAAACAACCTCCAAGATCACTGAATCCAACCATGAACCCAGCATTGCCAGGTCATCACTAGACCATGTCCCTCAGCACCACACCTACACATTTTTTGAACACCTGTCTTCAAGGTGTTCACGAAATGTGTGGACATAGCAATCTGGGACATGGTTTAATGCTCGTGGTGGTGTTGGACTCAATGACCTTACAGATCTTTTCCAACTGAAACAATTCTACAATTCTGTGATTTTTCTGCTAAAGTAATTTTTACTTCTTTCAGAATGTTGAAGCTCCTACAAGTATGGATGAGTGACTGCAGGGAGCGACGCCTTACTCAATACTCTTTTATTATCTTCAGAATGTGAGTCAAACAAATTATTCACAGTAAAACCCCCTGACTTGGTAGTGCTTTTGTTAATGTTCCATGGAGGACGTGTATTTTCTTATGTCAACTCACCACTGGAATGTATTTAACAAGGTCCTTCTTCCTAAGTCATGCATAGTTTAAGTCAAGGCAGGCTGCTAAAACTGGTCAGAAGAGTCTCTCAGGGCTGCTTGCACTGTTTGACACAATGAGCCTATAATAGACCAGTTGATATCCTTGTGTAGGAAAACACAGTTCGTTTTCTCAGATGATGATTTTGGTGTTGAGGGAGAGAAGTGGCTCCAAGAGAGTTAGGATCAGAATATTCTGTGTCAAATGGAGGTACCTTTTTATCACGGAACTGACCACCACCACTTGCATCAGAATTCAGCACAGCAGAGGGCTTTTATCACTGCTGAGAGTCATAATTACACTCCAGAAACTCATGTAATATAGCCACGAGAATTCACAGAAAATCTGGGGCATCTGAGCCTCTACAGCAAGCTTTACCTGAACAAGAGAAGCTTCTTTGATGTAAGGGTAGATTCAGACTGGATATTAGGGAAACACTCTTTACATAGAGGGTGGTGAGACACTGGAACAGGTTACCTGAGAAGGTTGTGGATGCCCCCTCCCTAGAGGTGTCCAAAGCCAGGTTGAACGGGGCCTTCAGCAACCTAGTCTAGTGGAAAGTGTCCCTGGCCACAGCAAGGGGATTGAAACTAGATGATCCTAAAGATTCATTCCAACATAAGCCCTTCTATCATTAACAGCCGTGTCTGTCAAAAAAAAAAAAAACAAAAAAAAAAAAAAAAAACAAAAAAAAAAAAAAACACCAGCCTGCTGACTCTTCTAAATTAAGTATTCCTAGGAAATTATTGGTTTGTTGCTCTTGTGACACTTTAGATTGTTATTGCAGACTTCACCTTAAAACCAGAAGTGATCTGCAAATGGAAAGCCCTATGTTGGGAGTCATTTTCAACCCAGCACCTGGGACACAACCACCATAAACCATAACTGTGCTTGTTGAGCATAAGGTCTGCCTCTCACATTATCTCCAGTGGCACTGCAATGAACAGAAGAAAACACAGCTAGAACTGCAGGTGGCTAAACCAAGATAACCTCAGGATTTGGATCTGCAGAAGCTTGGTGTAGGATTGTGAGGAATAACTCACAGCAGATGCCACAATGAGGTTGTCAGTAAAGTCCATGTAGTGGTCTAAGTGCACTTGAGGCAGCTGTATGGCTGATTTCACTGGCCTCTTCCTCAGTGCCTTGGCAGGATGAATTCTGTTGGATTAGCCTATTAAGGGGTAATCCAATTTAGTGGGTATCTTTGCTGTGAGGCAGTCTTGGCTTCCCACTCATTCTGTGAGGAATGTTTATATTTAGCTGTTTTCTGGAAACAGCTCCAGCTGCAGCACACAGCAATTCCTCCAACTGGATCTTGTTCCTCAGGATATATCTTTTTCTTGGTGCAGACTGAAGAGACTCACTAGAAATATGTCACTTTGCCTGAACAGAGTTTTGGAGAATGAGGACTTCTAACTACTATGTGTTAGGTCTTGATGAGACTTGCAAACATCTCATGCTTCTTTTCAATCCCTTTGGGTGTATAATGCTGTTATTAAAAACTGATTGTTGTGAAAATCAAAGGAATTCTAGTACAGTTTTAATGACTAAAGGCTCCAGGGAGAAAAGAAATTCCAGGGTGTCTCAGTATAGAATCACAGAATGGCAGGGTTTGGAAGAGACTTCTCGGAGATCATCGAGTCCAACCCCCTGCCAAGGCAGGTTTACCTAGAGAAGGTCACACAGGAACATGTCCTAGTAGGTTTTGAATGTCTCAAGAGATGGAGACTCTACCGTATCTCAGGACAGCCTGCTCCAGTGCTCCATCACCCTTAAATCGAAGAAGTTTCTCCTTGTGTTTGCATGGAAATTCTTATGTTCAAGTTTGTACCCACTACCCCTTGTCCTGACACTGGGAAGCACAGGAAAAAGACTAGTCCCATCTTCCTGGCATCAACCCCTGAAGGTCAAGAAACAGAATGATTTCAGTTGCAAAAGACCTTTAAGATCATTGAATCCAACCATTCTCTAACTCACGTCTGGCACTAAACCATGTCCCTCAGCATCTTTTAAGTGCCTACAGGGATGGGGATTCAACCACCTCACTGGGGAGCCTGTTCCCATGTTTGAGAACACTTGCAGTGAAGAAGTTTCTTCTAACAGCCAACCTAAACCTCCCCTGGGGCAGCCTGAGGCCATTTCCTCTCATCCTATTGCTTCTTACAAGGGAGAAGAGTACATTCTCCCTCTCTAACATCCTGGTACTGAGATGCTGCTTCTCTCTTGTTGGATAGTGCTATAAACTATAAAAGAGATGAACACTGAGTCTCATCTCCTATGCAAGAAATGGGTGCAAATCAGGCCACAAAGCAATAATCCCTGTGGAGATATTTTCTACACATGTTTAAATTGCTTTGGCACCTGCTGTGCTGAACGACTTGCAGCAAACTGTTGATGGGGAACTGATGAATGTGACTTGCCAGGTTTTATGAGTTTCAGGATCTTCATTTTTACTTTTTAATATTCTTTGCATAGCTATCAAAATGCTTTGTCCCACTGGGGATGAGTGGTGTGACATGTAGATCTTGATCCAGTGATTTCTTGTATGGAAGTATGTATGGCTGGATGATCTGCAGACCAAAACAGATACTTAGAAAGGCACTGCTCTTAAAAGACACTTGAAAGATCACAGAATCCCAGCATGGTGGGGTACAGAAGTGATTTCTGGAAATCATCCAGTCCAACCCTCCTGCTAAAGCAGAGGCACCCACAGCAGCTTGCCCAGGATCAGATGAGTTTGGAATCTCCAGAGGAGGAGACTCCACAACCTCTCTGGGCAGTCTTCTCCAGGGCTCCAGCACCCCCACACCAAAGAATTTTCTCCTCATGTTCAGATGGAACCTCCTGGGTTCCAGTTTGTGCCCACTGGCCCATATCCTGTCACTGAGTACCAGAGGCAACCGGTGACAGAGTAAGAGGACACAGTCTCAAGCTGTGCTGGGGGAGGTTTAGGCTGGATGTTAATAACCTTCACAGAAAGAGTGATTGGCCACTGGAATGGGCTGTCTGGGGAGGTGGTGGAGTCACCATCCCCAAAAGTGTGTTAAAAAAAAAAAAAAAAATGGTCAGATGTGGCACTTAGTGCCATGGTTTAGTTGATTAGATGGTGCTGGGTTATAGGTTGGACTTGATGATGTCAAAGATCTTTTCCAACCTGATTAATTCTGTGATTCTGTGAAAAGAGTCTGGTCTCATCCTTCTGCCTCGTTTGCCCTCCTTTTTAAGTTATTGATCAGGATTGAGAAGATAACCTGAACACACTCCAGAAAACCCACACTTTGTTCTGTATTCCTCAACCCAGACAAGCTCATTGCTGCTGCTACTAAACAGAAATCAGGCAGTTTATGTAGCCTAGGAATAGTGCTGTAGACTTCCTGCAGCTCCTTCTTCTCCAGGAAGACCACAGCAAGCTGCTGCAGCCTCACTTGGGACTTGAAGGGGAAGAGCTTCCTGTTAGGGACAGGATAACAACCCTTGCACAGGCAGCCTTTTCCTCTGCCCCAGGTTTCCACCAAGCAGCGTTCATAAACACAGATGGCAGAACATCAGCCTTTGTTTTTAAACAGTTAACAGCACAAAAGTGGCTGGAGGTCAAACTGTAAACCCTGCAGAAACATGTTACTGAGTTAATGCTCTGTATCAGAGAGCAGCAGTAACCTCCCAGGCACAAAATCCTTCAGATAATATTACTGAATTGGATCAAGTCTACTTAGTATCTGTTATCAGCTTTAGCTAAGAGAACAGTGTTGCAATTATGGGCTGTAAAGTTAAATGAACAGCATGCTTCATAGAAATAATTGCTAAAATCTGATGGTACCTTATCTCTTCAAGAAGTTAAGGAGGGAGGGGAGTCAAGG
The DNA here is from genome assembly GCA_013396675.1 of Eubucco bourcierii. Taxonomy (NCBI): domain Eukaryota; kingdom Metazoa; phylum Chordata; class Aves; order Piciformes; family Ramphastidae; genus Eubucco; species Eubucco bourcierii. The sequence goes on along the minus strand of VWZE01025956.1, from coordinate 742,074 downwards.
TATTTGGGGTCATCCTCACAAAAGTCAAATCCAGTCATGTCAAAGAATAACAGAGAACTCATGGGGACCTGAACAAATTAAATGCTATTTTATCTCCTGCTACAACTTCTTTCTTGAGAGGTGTCCTGTTTCTGAAGTCTCATTTAAAATGCTACAGCAGAAGCACAATGATAAAAAGAAATCAGTGCTGGTTACAAAGCAGCTGCAACTTTTCAACAGTATAATTTAAAAATAATGAACTAGCCATCAGTATCATTCTCCACAGCAAATCAAGGAAGAGAATTGCTTCATGTATCTTATTATATGTTCTTTACATTATCATATCTGCTCCATGGTAAAAAGCCAGCTGGGCTATTCCCCTTCTAAGAAAAGCCAGATGCCTTCATCCTAGTTGCCAACACACTTTTCTACAAGCAGAGGTTCAATCTGTTTACCTCTAATGAAAACATTCTACAGATCCATCAAATAAAGCACCCCAACACTGTTAAACACTGTTTGTGGTTAATAAACCACCAAGAGGAAAGATAAAGTAAAATAGTCCTAATGCATACAAGATGCTCCAATTCTTAATATTCTGTTTGCTCCCATTTGTACATTTCAAACACTGGGACTCTGACTACTCCACACAAATCATGAAATTGTGGAAGAGTCCTTTAAAGCTCACCTAAGTCCAACCTTCCTGCAGCCAGCTGCAACTAGAGCAGGTTGCTCAGAAACACAACCAACCTAACCTGGAATGGTTCCAAGGATGGGGCATCTACCACCACTCTGGGCAACCTGGGACAGGGTCTTACCACCCTCAGTGCAAAACTTTTCTTCCTTCTCTCTAGTTTAATTTCCCCTCTTTTAGTTTCAGTCCACAGGGCTGCTCTTCAGCCCTTCATCCCCAGCCTGGATTCCTATCAGGGGTTACTCCAATTCAATCTTGCACTTGGCTTTGTAGGCAATGCATATATGCTGCAAATAAATAAATACACAGTATGGAGCAGTAAGTTGCAGTAAATATACCAAAATATCACAAAAGGAACAAAAGTCCTACAGATTTGGCAGAAAGAACCCAAACAATAAGCTTAAAGCCTTGGATTTACCCTAATCCTCCATGTCTTCATGCATCCCTACTTCCATCCCTCTGCTTTCCACAAAAGGGAGATTCCAGGCCATTTAATCACAAATTCCTGGGATGACTCTCTCTCCCTGTTTGTGGGATTTGTTTTTTAATTGTGTTTACATTCTTGTGTGTGGGTTGGGAATTTAGGTTTGTTTGTGATGAAACATCAAAGTTGAGTCCCAAATTAATACTGTGTAGCCCTAGATTCATTGTACCTTCCCACAAGAGAACAATGAAAACAGAGTTACCAAGTTTTCTGCAACATTAATAGGATTAAACTGAGCTGAAAATCTTTGTGTGATATAATTTTGCTTCTCCGTTCCATTTTCCTACTGATACTCTTCCTATTGTTTGCTTATTGGTTTTCATGTTCAGATTTTACAAGAAAAGCTTTCTAATTTTTCAAGAGAAACTGAAAAATACTGTTTCCTATAACCATGCAACTGTATTCAGCTGATAGATCCAATTCTGTCTTGTCAGAAAGTAGCATTTTAATCCTCACATATGCATTGCACACACATGTGGGCCACAACCTTTTTCCACATGGCATCACAGTGGTTAGTGTACAAATTACCCCATCACAGGCAGGAAATTATCAGCAGTGAGAGCAGATAAAAGCTCAACGTGAGGTTGCTGTATTTTTCATAGAGTTTTCTCAGTTCTCAAAAGCTACACAAGGGATCTAGCAGAACTGCTAGTCAATAAAAACTCCTCCAGCTCTGCAGAAGAGCTTTGAGGTTTCAAAATCAACATAATCACAGAATCATGGAATGGTTTGGGTGGAAAGGGTTATTTAAAGCTCATCTAATCCAAACCCCTGAAGTGAGCAGGAATGTCTCCAACTAGAGTGTCTGCAACTGCTTGGAGACATGAACAGCCTGACCTGCAACAGTTTCAGGGATGGGGTACCTACTTCCTTTCTGAACAAGGTAGGTCAGTGTTTCACCACACAGAGTAAAATATTTCTTCTCTCTCCTGAATCTCTCTTTTTTAAGTATAAGCTATTTAGTATAAGCTGTCACAACAGGCCCTGCTAAAAAGTCTGTTCTCAGCTTTTTGATCGGCACCTCTAAGTCCTGAAAGGCCACCACGAGGTCTCCCCAGAGCCTTCTCCAGGTTGAACAACCCAAACTCTCTCAGCCTGGCTTCAGAGCACAATGTTCCAGCCCTCAGAGAAAGAGTAAAAACCAACTGATTGTGAGGGTTTTGCAAGAGGTGCCAATGAAGAGGCAGCAGATGAGATTCTCATCAACATAAAGTTAGCTGAAATTGGAATTTGTGTGTTAACAGAGAAACTGTTTCTCCCAAATGCTGTGATGGTCTTCAGGCAAAATGCATCTGAAACTGCATGAGCTGGTGTTCAGATTTACACAACACATTAATTGCTCATACAGCAAGCCAGTGGAGCAATCCATTTACTTTTGGCAGACTGAATATTCAGCTGTGGTTTGGGATCCTTCTTCACCAGGATCAGTTTCATATTCAGACACTCGCTTTGCTTTTCTAGTTGCCTGCTTCTGCACTCATAGGGAAGAATATCATCCATCCATAGCCTCTGAGTTGTAAAGTAGATTGGAGAATTGATCTATCTGGCTTAAAATATACTTGAAGTATGTTTATGTATTCTAAATAAAACATACTTTCAGAGGTTTTCACTTGGTTTGTTTTTTCAGGTGGATCAGCGTCCTGATGTGGTTCACAGTTCAGCCACACAGAACTGCAGACACAGCTAAAGGTTGGTGTGTGCTATGTTGCAAGGGCAAGAACAAGGAGCAGGTAGGAACCAGTAAGACAGCAAAGGCTTAATGTCACCAAGCCACAGCCTTATTTATGATGTGTCTACTTATACCTGTCCCAGGAAAGAAATTAATTTCAGTTCCTTACATTTGTGTCAGCTCTGCAAAAGGGACCTGTATCCTCAGTGAGTCCATTTAGTAACTGTGACTCAGCGTGATGCCTTTATTGCAAAGCCAAACCAAAATTCCAGCACACTTCTACAATAAACTTTCACCATATCTTAATTACATTATGGGCACACTGTCCACTCAGAGAAACAGGTCATCATACATGATAAAAATCTGCAGCAAGTGCTAGCTAGACAGAATTCCGCACTTCAAAGATCTGCAGCCATCTGAAATTTCCCTGGGGTTTGTCTTCTTCACACCCCAAGTTCACCCACACATTTCCTCTCCTTCCCAGCTAAGCTGCAGGCTGCATGAAGGAGAGGTTGGTTCCGTGCTCAGGTTTAAACCTCTCCCCTCAAGAGTGTTCCAGCTCCATAGAGCTTAACTTAAGCCTTTGCCTGTTTACACGCAAGCCAGCCTTTAATGTAAATGAGTTCTGGCTTAATGAGCACAGGCTCTGGTGTGAGGTTGGCTGACAGTGCAGACACAGCCGGATGTCTCTCCACCAAGCTCATGTCTCATCTGCCAATGCACTTCCAGCCATCTCACGGCTCCAGCCTGCTGCTCACTGCTGTTCCTGCCCCAGACAAGAGCTTAACCACACAGAGTCTCAGATCAGTTAAATGCTGTATTGCTAAAATCCTTTTTTTGTTCAGAACAGTCTGAGGATGTGATGCTATTCATCTTTGTCAGCTGCCTCAGCCTTAGTGCTTCAGAAAAAAAGCCTATCAAACAATTAATTTAGTCTAACCAAACCAAATAGTTTTGCAAATCTACATCCCCCCCAAAATACCTTAGACTCCAGGTCCTGTGGCAACATGGGTTTTGCTGAGCAAAGGTGTGTTGCTAGCATGCCTCGGTTCCTTTAGATCCCCAGCAATTACCTACATGAAAAGAATTTGCATTTTCAGTACATGGTGCATCTCCTCACCTGTGCAATATAAAGACCTCACACACCAACAAGCACAGCTCACAGTTTCTCACTGAAAGCCTTCAACAGACAAAAACAGGAACAGAAGGATTTAGCAAGGTGGCAAAGAATCGAGATTACAAAGGAAATTTAACACAGGATGGGTAAGTTGAGCCAAATCAGTCCATGTCTGAAATAAAACACAATCCTTCTCTCTGTACCAATATTCCTTAAATAGTCTTACTTGAATAACACAGATCTACAGCCCCACTAAAGCAGAAAAGGTATTTCCAGGGCAATTAAAGCAATTACTCCTGTCTCCATTTAAGTTTAATTCAGCAGCTGTAGGACCTACCTAATGATCAAATACAGACAGGTGAGTGCTAGTTCCACCTGCACTGTTTATTACCTGTGGTGATGTACAAAGTTTTCTTCCTTAATAGATCCTTCTCTGAAACTATGGTTTAATGTCCTATTTGTAAATTATTTCTTTCCTCCACAAATGTCACCTTGCTTATTATTTCATGGCTTTCTTGACTGCAGTAAGAATATTTCCAAGGCTGCATGATCCAGCAGAGAAATTATATCCCAGAAAATAGAATGGGGTGGGATTTTGGGGGGTGGCTTTAGGATTTTTTTCTGGCCTGAAAAGGTTCCAGCTTACTGTGTGGACCCAAATGTGATCTGGCACAAAGAAAGGCATGGTACACATCCAGGGAGATCTCTTCCTTTAGGAGGAATTCCTGGTTTGGATGTAGCACTAACATGACAACTTTTAAAGCCATCCTAGTTTAGCATTTTGCTGGTTTTAAGTGCAAAGATCACAGTGAGCTGCCTAAATAGGAACACTGGAAGCTGGACTTATTTATGGTTTATAGTAATAGGAGAGGAAATCACACTCTGGTGTCTCCAAGTGTCATCCCCTTCCTGGCTCTCACCACATGCAAAGCAGCATGAAAGGTCCCATAGTTGCACATCACCAGGGCTTCCTCCCATGGCATGATTGCTTGGCAGTGTGCTCACAGAGTTCCTAAACTCTTAAAATTTGCCTTGCCAACAAATTAAATGCAAGCATGAGCAGCTGAATGACTTTTGAATTACCAGTATTTCTGTCTACCATCTAGAAGAGCTGGCAGAATATAAATGCAAAAATCAGTTTCTCCTCAAAGCATTGGGGTTTTCATCTGGCCAAACAACAATCTGATACTCTTCAGAGTGTAAGGATCAGGTTTTGCTTTTTATTGTAATAATAAAGGTATGGTTGTGCCTGATGATCTTAAAGGTCTTTCGCAACAAAAACTATTCTGTTTCTATTTTACAGGTTTTTTTAGTAAGGCAGAAGACTAAGGACACTGGCAGAAGAAACATTCCACAGATGAGCAGGATCACCTCAGAAAGCAGAGAAGCATAGAATGTTCTCAGTTGGAAAAGACCTCTAAGATCATGAAGTCCACCCTCAGGGCCCTTACACCATGTCCCAAAGGGCCAAGTCCACACATTTCTTGAACACCTCCATGGATAGTGACTCCACCACCTGCTTGGGCAGCCTGTTCCAATGCCTGATCACTCTTGCAGGAAAGAAGGTGTTTCTAATATCCAACCAAAACCTCTCCCGGCACAATTTCAGGCCATTTCCTCTCCTATCACCTGATACTAGGGAAAAGAGACCAACTCCCACCTCACTCCAACCTCCTCTCAGGCAGCTGTAGAGAGCAGTGAGGTCTCCTCTGAGCCTTCTCCTCTCCAGACTAAACAATCCCTCAGCTGCTCCTCACCAGACCTGTTCTCCAGACCCTTCACCGGTTTTGTTGTCCTTCTCTGGACCTGCTCCGGTACCTCAATGTTTCTTTCTGTAGAGAGTTGCGGAATTACCAGTGGCACACCCAGCAGCACCGGTACAGAGGCACGATGATTTCCCTGCTCCCGCTGGCAGGAGGTTTCACAAGAGGGGAGACCATTCCCCACCAGGCCCCGATACTACACAGTTCCCTGGCTGCCCAGACAGGGAAGGAGCGGCTCCCCAATCACCACACTGCTGGCTGAGGCAGCGCCGCCAAGGCTCCGCTAGGCTGAGGGGCCAGCAGACCCCGCGAGGAGCGGGAGAACACGGCGCAGGCAGCCAAGACTGGGACCGTGCCCGGCGCCGGGGCGGGAACAGGGCTGCTGGGGGTGTGGGCGGCCCCGGCCGACTCGGGGAGGAGGAGGAGGAGGAAGAGAGCGCGGCGGTGCTGAGGGAGGGCTGGGCTGAGCTCTGCCGGGCCGGGCGGGCGACACCTGGGCGGCTGCGTTGCTTCCTCCTCTCACGTAGGTTTCGACTTTCTTCCCCGCCCGGAAACTTGCTGTAGACGAGCCGCGCTAGCTGCCGTCGCAGGCCGAGTTCGCGCTGGGTTTCCTTCTCCTCCTTCCTCCTCCCCTTTCCAGGGAGCGAACCGAGTTCCTCCTCCCTGTCCCCGGCGCTTCCAGGTGAGCGGTGGAATGGGGGAGTGCCTGAAGGTTTGCGGGGGTCGGTCTCAGGCGGCCGCTGCGGGTCTGTGTGGGCGGCGGCAGGAGGGTCGCGGAGCAGGGGAGGGCGGCAGCGCTTGCCCTGGCGTCCGGATCTCAGCCTGAGCCGTGGCCCAGCGAGGCGGGAGAGCAGATGCCAGACCCATGCCGTGACACGGGGCGGTGAGCGCGACAAGGCAGCGCAGGTGAAGGCTGAGCGCTGCCCCAAGGCTTTCACTGCTCAGGGGTCGGGCTCGCAGACCAGCGGCACCACGGCTTCTGGAGGACGCCTCCAAATTCGCCTTTTATTTTTCTTTTGGTCTGCTCGCGTGGGTCGGAGAGGGGCTGTGAGGCAAAATTTCTATGCTAGGAGATGGAAAGGTACAAAGTTGGCAAGTTTCTGGGGCTGTGCTGGTAATTAATGCAGAAAAAGCCTATAAATAGAAGCTGAGATAACAGGCAATGGAGAGCAATGTGACTGTGTGGACCTTTTGGAAATGCCTTAAAGGTAAGAAATACAGGTGGTGTAAAACATGAGGTAATGCTCTGGAGAGGCTTGCAAAGCAAAGTTTAAAGGCTACCATAGAACTGGAATGTTTTTGTTTAATACGAAAGTTGCTCCTGTTGGGTTTAAAGTGAAGTGAGGCTGTGTGCTGCTAAAGGGACAGAGGACAGAGTCCCACCCTGATTTGCTCTTGGTTCTGTGGACTTTACGTCTGTCAGTCTCTGATATTCGCCTCCTTATCTGATGGAAAATTAACAGATCAAGCAGCTGGTGCCAGCACAGGAGGTGGCAGGGAGAGTAGGGTAGCAGTGCAAGCTTAGTTTGCTTTAAGCTTGGTGCTTTATGCTTTCACCAAGTAATTTTTTTTTTTTTTTTGGAGGGCTTACTTTACCATGGTAAGGTAAGACATGCATAGTGAGTGTATCTCTGTTGTTTACCAAACCAGAAAGCATCATATTTTCATTTTCTTAACCCTTTCTTTAGCCAGGGCAAAAGGACCAGCACTGTATAAAGGCTCAGAAGATTTGGTAGTGTGAGGTTTATGGTTGGACTGGATGATCGCAGAGAGCTTTTCCAATCAAAATGATTCTATGATGTTAAAGGTCTTTTCCAGCCTACACGATTCTATGAAATACTATTCCAGCCCAAGTGCAGATCATAAGTGTTAGGGGAGGTCTCCGACATGCAAGGGGCATGTTAGGGCAGGGTCATATCATATAAGCCTTCGGAGATCATGGGCAGCCCAGGGAAGTTTCTGTCACTATCACGCAGCCCCAGAGCTGTCCAATAAAATCCTTTAGCCCCTGGAGAGTGCAGAGCGGCACAAAGTTTGGGTGCTATGGTGTGGTTTGAGGAACTGTAGTTACCCTCTCACAGCAATGCCAGTTGTGTGCTGTGCCTTTGAGGGACAGCACTGACGTTTGTCTTTGATGCTTGAAGGCCAGAGCTGTTTTGGCAGTTCTCCAGCAAACAGAAAGCAGACTGTACACATGGCTTCTTCGAAACAAAACTTCTTTCTCTGAAGTTGCAACTCAGAGTCTTCTTTTACAGGGTGACTAAGCAGATGTAGCATGTCTGCTGTTGAAAGGGGCTAAGGCTCTGGTAGTACTCATTCCCTCCCCTGAAGGGATTTGCTCCCTGAACTGGCTCATGAAGTCAGAACAGCACCAGTGCTTGTGCAGGATAAAACAAAGGGGTCATATGGCTGAGGATGGAGCAGAGAAATGATAAACAGGAGGCCAAACTTTTATGGGATTCCCTAGCTGTTGGAAAACTCAGCAGTGCTTTAAACCCACATTTTCCTTCACCTTATTTATGTGTCTGCTGTACTATGCATATGGAACTCATTTAAATAACGGAGAGGCACTGGCATAGAACCCCAGTGAAATGAAATAGGGAGAAGGAGCTGTGGCGTGCAGCAAAAAGGAAACTTGCCTGTTGAAAGATAATTTTATTTTAAAGTTTCTAACTAAATGAATAGCAAGGGAAGTAAGCAAGACTTAAGAAACAAACCCAACCATATGGCCTGAAGAGTGAGAGCTGGGAATGGTGGGAGAAACCTCACCAGAAGGCACCTGGCAGCTAAATGACTTACCAAAAAAAAATTTTTAAATCCTTGTGGAATTTAAAGATCCCTGATGAAGCAAGTTGAGGGTTATGCTGGATAACATTAGTGCTACCTGAATGGTGATTCCAGTAATTTTAATTAGAAATTGTATTTAATGGGTTTGTAAAACAAGGTAGTGCTGTATTTCCCTAAGCATGGTTAATATATGAATGTAAGTGTTTATGAGATAGTAGAGCCTTAGACTTAATAGTTTAATAAGAATAAACTTGAAGAACAAATATAACTGCAGAATAAAATACATGTACTTCACAAGTTGGTGACCTTTCCTTGTGCATTGCTACATACTTCTTGTTTTCTGCACTGGAAAACAAACAAACAAATCAAAACCCTGCTGCAACTGCTGTATTGGTTTCACTTTGAAAATGAAGCCTCATCATTTTATTCTGATCGTGTCTATCTTGTCAGAGTAGTTGCAGCTGTTGTCTTACTCATAGGCCTGAGTATGTTTTGCTGGTTTAATACAAAACCCTCTTGTTTGGCTTTTCCTTCTCAGCTTACTTTAGTGGTGCTGTTCTAACAGTTGTTAGGAGTCATGACAGCCCCTCATCAGTTTATGTTCCCTGATATATAACACAGAAAACGTTGCTCTTGGCTTAGATGTTTCTTGACAGGGATTGAGTATGAAAAGATGAAAATATCTGGCAGTCTTTTTGACACTTTGGATAAGAAAGCGCTTATGAGGCAGTATCTTGTGAGCTATCTAAAATGTTAGAGGGGATTTAGATGAACACAAATAGTAGGAATTACTATGCTGGTCCAGGAAAAAGCACTCAAGGATGGAAACAGAATAAAGCTGGAGGGATCTGGGGAGACAATCAGCAGTTTGCAGGCAAAGGCTGGGGTTTTTTTTTTGTGTCTATATAGTGGTGCCCTGACTTTAGAGGGTTCTGTGCAACTTTTGTTTGAAAGCTGTAGTATTCCTTATTTGGAATATTCTGGAAGAGAAGTACGGGAAAGGATTATGTATTTAACAAAACGTGTTGTCTGGCTCTGTCTGCTCTTTGCCTGAGCCTTGACTCCTGCAAGTTTTGTAAACAGCTGGAGCAGACTCTCTTGAAAAGCTGATTTTCTGACAGTTAAAAAGGGTTGAGGTAAAACTTGCCCTGCTCCTCTGAGAGTTGAAGGGGCTCACCTGTGCCATCAGTGGTTAAAAGTCCAATAAATCTTGATCAGCCCTATTTGTAATGGTCTCAGACTTATTAACCTTCCACCCCTAGACTAATAAATATTAGATAAATTCTTCTTGCCTAGGAAGTGCTGTTTTGGGTCTCTAAATAGAAGATAGATAAGTACAAAAACAATTCCTACCCTGGGAGCCTTAGATCTGAGGATATCCTCTTTTACATGATCTCAATTGGCAGTGGACAAAAATTGCCATATTATTTCAAGTAGGATACACACAAATAAACATAATGGGTCTTCTGGGCCTTTTTGTGCTTAGGATAAAAAAAAAACCCTGGGAGTTTACACCTAGGGGCTGTTTGGCTACTTTACTTCTAATCTCCATAATCTGAAAACTGATGAGAGAAAGGAGATTCTCTTCCCCATTGCTGTACTGGGAGGTAAGGTCGTTCACGGGTGCCTGAGGAAGAATGTGATTGCTGCAATTGTTTGTGGATAGTGGAAGAACTTTGGTCTGTTGTTTCAGCTCTTTTTCGTGGTGAGAGCGCCACACTTACATAAAATTATTTTTAGGACAAGGGAAAGTATAATACAATTATCCATTCAGGTGTACTGTAAATATGTGCCCAGTAAGGTCTGATAACAGTGCTTCTGCAAGACCTGTTTCTGATACCAGCTTGGATACAGCTTTAAATCAGGGTAAGATTGAAACAAGTACCAAACCCAAGAAAACAAACAAAAAAATACCTCTTGCCTTTTTGTTTCCCTCTGGCTGTGAGGGTTGTTTGTTACAAGTCTAAAGTCAACAAGAGAGACCAGGAGAAATTACGTGATGAAAAGACATCTTAAATTACATATGCAACTGTCCTTGAGCTGACGAACTTGAAATACAAATGTCCTGAGCTGCAGAATGTCTTCAGTCTTAACAGTGAGCCACAAGCCTGTTCTGTTAATGTCTAGGGGAATGTAATTCTTAATCTAGAGATTATTTTTTATTATTATGGGTTTTTTTGCTTTTACTGTACTAATACTGTGCTGCCATCCCTGGTAAAAGACATTTCAGCTCCTAAGTGCAGCAGCAATAAGCTCTGATTGCTCGCAGGAGCTGGACGGAGTTTAAACTAACACCAAACGACCTGCAACCACCCTGAGGAGCTACAGCTGGAAAAGACATGGTCTAGGGAATTAGGTGTTGGGGTTTCTGTTTAAATGAAAATAATGTGTGTCATTCTTTTTCTCCCCCTCCTTCCTTTCTCTCTTTTCTTTTTTTTTTCTCCTCTCCCCTTTCTTCTTCCCCCTGCCTGCCTTTTTTTTTTTTTTGCCCTTTACCATGATTTGATGCTAAGATGGAATGTCAAGGGGAATTACAGACCTAATTAGCTTTTAATTCAACTCTTTTAGTTAGTAGGAACAAGCTTGGGCTGGAAAGCACTTTGCTGTGATGTTGGTAACATGCCCTCTTGCCCTATGGAAGGAAGCCTGGGGTACTGTGCAAAGAGCAGGGTGATGCTGATGGCATCAAGCACAGGTTTGAGCAGCCAAGAATAAAGAGGAAATTCAGGGAAGTTTGCTGGTCCCCGTGGAATAATGCCCTCAGCCATGCTGCATGTTTGGTGCCGATCGTTGGTTTTATTTTGCAGTTTAGATTCCAAGCATCTGCTGATAGACAGGGATGCTGTCAGAGATTGTGCCAAATTCTTTGACTTAGAGCACCATAGAAAACCCAGATTGTGCTACTGCAACGGAGATGAGAACTTAACCTGGTGTGAGTAATGAAAGGTTCTGTGCTCCTTTATCCTGCAGTAAAGCCCTAATCTGATAGTTTTGATGTTACCATCTGTAACTACCTGGCTGTTGATTGGAAATATTTCATCAGTAGGTGCAGAACTCTGCTTTCATGCTGCTGGATGCCTTATGGTAAAGTTATGGAGAAAACAGTATTTGCTAAGTGGTGTTTGTTTGTTGTGGGTTCTAGAAAATGAACTGTTTCATGCCGAAGATTTAGAGTAGCCAAGATCAGTCTCTTTAAACTGAAATTAATTTTGTTTAACTTTAAAGTATAGCTTGATAGAGTGTGATAGAGATCAAAGCTTTGTAGGACTTTCTCACAAGCAGGCAAGGCTTAGAGCTATAGAAATACCATACATCAAGCAAAAGCAATGGGCTCTTCCTCCTCCTCACATTACTTTTAAATATAAATGATGATGATTACCTTAGTAAGGAAATTCAAAGAGTGACTTAAAAACAGAGAGTTGTGTAATGCACAGGCTGCTTCTTTCCTTGTATCCTTCAAGAATTCTGTGGGAAGAAAGTACCTGCTTTTTTTCAGACCAAACACAACTTTCAGGTCACAGATGGATAATGTACAAGTTTCCTTTCATCAGTCTGCAAGAGCATCAGGGCTGGCTGGTTAGGAAGGCTCAGACCCAAGACAAGCCTCTGCACCCATGCTTGTTTCAGATTCTGTATACCAGATGTGACTTTTCTTTCTGTAAATAAGGAATTTACAGGTAGACACAGAGACAAGGATGTGGGAACAGCATCTGATGTTCACATTTCTCAAATAGAGAACCTCCTGTCCTCAAAAGCAAACTCAACTCCTTTGAAACTAAGTGTGCTACCAGATATTTAGATGAACCTGAATCATAACATCACATCTTCTAATCCCTCTTCATTCTGGTTTTGAGCTTTTTTGCTTTAACTGCAAGAGAAACTTTGATTATTGTGGAGGTTGTGGATGCTTCTTCCCTGGAGGAACATGTTCGAGGCCAGGTTGGATGAGGCCTTCAGTGACCTGTACTATTGGGAGGTGTCCCTGCCTATGGCAGGCGCTTGGAACTAGATGATCTTTGAGGTCACTTCCAACCTTACCATTCTATGATTCTATTAATTACAGATCAGGTCTTTCATCCTTGAATTATAGCATTGGATTCCTACTTTCTTTGTCTATAGAAACCTTCTCCCACAAACTTCAAACTGACTTGTAGGGATGGAATTGCAGGGAGCTGGCAGATTCAGAGTGTAGGTGAGGTGAGGGTGGAGGTAGGGGTGCTTAAGTTCCTAGAGAGAGATGATTAGACACAATAGATAAAAGTAAAGAACACACAGAGAAGATCCACTTATGCTGCCAATGCTGAAGCCTCCATAGGAGTCTTTGAGTCGAATTCTAGAAAGATGCAAAATGATTTAAGTGAAAGGGAGAACAGAAGAATTACTGTGACCATAAAACAGGACGGTGTGGGAGACAGGGTGTAGAAAGGGTGGTGAATACAGCAGAAGCATCTAAGAGCAAGAAGAAATAAAATGAACCAACTTTTTCTTCAGCACTTGTCTTCACTTGTTTGATGGCACTTAATTTACCCAGTTTTCAGAGCAGTATGTTAAAATTGTCACTGCTTGATCCCCTTGGAAGAAAAGTGTAGGTGTAAAAACACTTTACACCACTACTTGATTTCTGAAGAAGGAAGGGGAGAGGAAATGCATTGGTTCTTACCTAGATAATGCTAATTGAACAGTAATGCCAGATTCTCCTGCTCTATAGGAAAAAAAAGGGATTAATTGTTGAAGTTACAATGTGTAGTCATGCTACTTCAGCATGCAGGGTCCCTGGTGAGCCACTTAGGGTTCTGTGGTATCATTAACTGAGCTGAGAGGCAAATGTTAAGAGCATATGGTAGTGAGGGAGAGGAATTATCAGTGCCAACTTCTTCATTTTTCATGTCAGCTTCCCTTCCTCCTAAAATTAGGTCTGTGTTTGCAATTTAAGTTGATTGCTAGTAAGATTTTTAAAATAAGGAATGCACAGCTAACAGATCTTTTCCTATGTTGAACTTTTAAGTATGCTACCACACCAGCTAAAAATCTGTCTTCAAGGGACTTATGTTAGCAGTGGAAATCCAGGTACCATGCTGGAGAGCTGATACTGCCCAAGGCAGGGGTCTTGGAGCTATATGATCTTTAATGTCCCTTCCAAGTCAAGCCATTCTGTGATTCCATATTGCAAGGAGAAAACTTGGGACAGTCTTGCTGTAGTCTTATTGCACATGTCTCAGAGTAAGGCTTCCTGAAATAGTAAGTATCTTCTAGTCCAATGGGGTGATTATTCTGATTATAATTAATGAAAATACAGTTGGTTTTCTGGTTGAGAAAGCAGGTCTTTGCCCACAAGTTCAAGCAGCTTAAAACCAGGAACATTCTGGAGTTAAAATAAAACTTACCTTCAAATTCATTTGTAAAGAATGGAGACAGTAAATTGTCCATCTTCCTTTGTATTGAGTACAGTAAAGCAGCTTCCATCTAGTTTCTCAGTTAAAGTGTATATGTGCTGAGCAGCAACACTTGAAAATGGCTAATTAGAAATCCTTTGGCTTGAAGGCAAACTTAACTATTGGAAATTTGCTTCTTATTTAGCTCTATAAATTCAGCATTTACTGAAGCTTTGGCTTCTCATTTCTACATTCAGTGGCCTGATCACTGAATGTTAGGAGTTGGAAGGAACCTCTGGAGATCTTCAGCAGGACATGGTTTATTGGCTGTGCTGGTGTTAGGTTGATGGTTGGAACTGATGATCTTAGAGGTCTTTTCCAACCAAAGCAATTCTATGAATAATACTAGGAAGCAATCAAGGTAACAGGACACTGTATCACCACTCAAAACTCTTCTTGGATTTGATAGTGTGGTTTTTGTAGAAGTTGACCTCCTTTAAGTACTGCTTATAAAAGTGCTCTTGTGTTTCAACATCATTTTCTGTGCCACTAGTGTAAACTAAGTGGTTGTGAAACACTGCAGCAGCACCCTTGAAGTGTTTTGTCAGGGCAGTAGAATTCATAGAAAACCTGTCCCATGTGTAATCCCTGATCAAAGTAGTGATGAAATTGGACAAGAAAGCTCCATTACACATCTGCTCCACAATGAACTTTTCTGTCTCTAGAAAGAAGAAATTGCCATTCTGTGAAACACAAAACTTCTTATCTGAAGCAAAACTGTTTGAAGAGACCTTAGCAGAGGTTCTGCTACCTTTTATGATGGTTTGTTGCTAGAGCACTGGGTTCCCTACATTAGAGCCCATCTTGAACTTGCTGTTATGTAAGCAGAACACTTTGGGTTAGAGCCTTGCCTGGGTGCCCTCAGCCATCTTAGTCTTGAATGTGCTGGCTTTGTTTTGGTCACCCCCAAAAAACTTGATTAATTGATTGTTTAGCCTTTAGTTGGAATGTTGTGTTTCCAGTCTCCCAGGGAAATACAGCTATAAAAACAGTAGCTGGCATAATTGTTGCAGTGAATTATTACATGGCAGTCTATGTGGGACACATGCCCTGGAGTCTCACAGCCAGCTTTTTGTTGGGGTTTATCAGTAAGAAATTCTAGAGCAACATGGAAGTGCTAAGCTACAGCTGCTTAAGTTGTAAATGCCTTGTACTTATGGAATCATAGCATGGTTTGGAAGGGACCTTAAAGATCATCTAGTTCTAACCCCTCCCCTGCCATGGGCAGGGACACTTCCTACTAGACCAGGTTGCTCAAGGCCCTGTCCAGACTGGCTTTGAGTGCTGCCAACTTGGAGCCTCCACAGCCTCACTGGGCAACCTGTTCTAGTGCCTCACCACTCTCATGGAGAATTTCCTCCTGATATCTAATCTAAATCCAGCTTCTTCCAGTAAGCCATCATCCCTTGTTGTGTCAGTCCATGCCTTTGTAAAAAGTCTCTGTGCAGCTCTCCTGTAGCTCTCTTCAGATCCTGGAAGGCTGCTCAAAGGTTCCCCCTAGAGCCTTCTGTTCTCCAGGCTGAATAACCCAAACTCCCTCAGCCTGGCCTCACAGCAGAGAGCTTCCAGCCCTCCCATCATCACTGTGACATCTTCTGGCCCTGCTCCAACAAGTCCTTGCCTCTCCTGTGCTGAGTTCTCTAGAGCTGGCCCCAGCACTGCAGGGTGGGGTCTCAGCAGAGACGAGCAAAGGGGCAGGATCCCTTCCCTCCACCTGCTGCCCACACTGCTGCCCACACTGCTGGGGATCAGCCCAGGACACAGTTGGCTTCTGGACTGCCAGCTTGTGTTGAGCTTCTCATCCACCCAAGTATTTCTCAGGACTGCTTTCTTTCTAAAATATTTTATGTGGTACAAGTAGTTATTTAATATTGAGAAATAGTATCGGACAGATTTTTAGTTTGTTGGTTTTTTTTTTTTTTTAGCTAAAGCAATATGAGACATCCTAATCTATTGGGAAACATTTTATGCTTCTGTTCTGTGCTGCAGACTTGCTGCACGGTCCTTTATTCTGCAGTATGGAAAATGCTCTGCCTCCCTCACCATACTTGTGGCTTTGTCAATCAGATGGTTAATGGAAACTGATTTAGAAATAGTCCTGATTTTCTTTAATTTGTTTGGGTTATTGGTGGGTTTTGTTTGGGGTTTTCCTTGAGTTGTGTGGGGTTTTTTTTGGTTTTGTGTTTTTTTTCCCCCATGACCCTGAGTGATCTTATGTAGTCACTTCAGATATCTTCAGAGATATACTGAAGTGTTAAATTCCCAGGAGTTGATGCTTCTGTGGGTCTGTATTCATGAGTGAATCATAGAACCACAGGAAAGTTTGGGTTGGAAGGCACCTTTTAAGGTTGTCTAGTCCAACCCCCCTGCACTCAGCAGGGACATCTTCAACTAGAGCAGATTGCTCAGAGCCCTGGACAGCCTGACCTGGGATGCTTCCAGGGATGGGACATGTACCACCTTTCTTGGCAGCATGGGAGAGGGTCTCACCACCTTTAGTGTCAAAAATTCCTTTTCTCCAGTCCGAATCTCACTCTTTGAGTTCAAACCATCACCCCTTGTCCTGTCACAAGTCCTGCTCAAAAGTCTGTCCCCAGCTTTCTGATCCACCCCTTTAGGCACCGAAAGGCTATCAAAAGGTCTCCCTGGAGCCTTCTCTTCTCCAGGCTGAACAACCCCAGCTCCAAAAGTGGTTTATATCAAATGCTGGAATTGTATGAGCAGACAGGCCTGGACTAAACTGTGCCATGATTTGTTCTCCACACTGACAATGGCAAAGTGAAATGCTTAAAAAGAGCAGGATTTCTTAAATAATTAAGATTTAGAATTAATAATTTCTGCTTGTGAGTCCAGAGTGCTTGGGAGAACCAAGCAGAGCTTGTCCATCAGGAACAGTGCTGAGTGGTTTGCTGTTGGCGTGGTTCTTGGCATACTCCCTACTAGAGCTATTAACAGTGCTGTAGCTGTGCAGAGGAGGTTTGTATCCGAGGCTCTGTGCCCTAGCAGAGTTAAAACAAGAATAGGCAATGTGCTAATATTGTCAGGAATAGTCTTGCTTTGGCAGGGAAAGAGATTAGACAACCTGATAAGTCTGCCTTTAGAGAAGGAAAAAAAAAAAGTCTATTCTTTGAGTCAATTACAGCACAAGGAATCCTACTTCAAGCAAAACAAGCTAACAGTTTGAAAAAATACAGTGAAGATGAAGGTGATTACCCAAAAGTCTTTTCTTGAGCCCACAAGATAAAAGAAATGGGGAGATATAAAGAGGTTTCTGCTGGTTTGTTTCCTTCATTTCTCTGTCATGCATAGGAATAGGGTATTGCTAGGGCAAGGCACAGTGGGTACAAACTGCAACCCAGGAAGTTCCACCTCAACATGAGTGAAAACTACTGTAAGGGTGCTTGAGCCCTGGAGCAAGCTGCCCTGAGAGGTTGTGGAGTCTCCTTTCTCCTTCTCTAGAGACTTTCAAGACCCATCTGTATGCATTCCTGTGTGACCTGCCCTAGGTGATCCTGCTTTGTCAGGAGGGTTGGACTGGATGATCTCCAGAGGACCCTTTCAACCCCTACCATTCTATGATTAGAGCAGCAACATGTATATGCCAGGCTTTAACATATAGTCCATAAGCAGTAACTTGAGAGCAAACCAGATCCCAGATTTGTGATTTCCTCACATCTTGTGCATTCTGTGTAAACTAAAACATGTGTGAGACTGAAGGAGAGATCCCAGAGCTAGTAAGAAGGGTGGGAGCAGGGAATCCTTGAGTAGCCTGATTGGAAAAGACCTTAAGATCATTGAGTCCAACCATAACCTAACATCTCCCTGTATGTAACTATTAGACCATGTCTCTGAGCACATCATCCAAATATCTTTTAAACACTGGAGGTATCACTGGGAGGAAGCTGGAGAGGGGAATGGTGTAGCAAGAGAAAAGCAAGAGTAACTCTCTCTGGAGGTGTTCAAGAAATGTGTGGACATGGTTTAATGGTCATGGTGGTAATGGGTTGATGGCTGGACTCAACGTTCTTAGAGGTCTTTTTCAACCAAACCAATTCTATGTATAAGAAAGAAGGGTGGTGTTCGGGTTGGTCTGACCTGCAGAGGTTAGGAGGAAACTGAAATTTGATGGAAACTGCAAAAACATGACTGTGTCTCAAATGTTACCTCTAGAGCTAGAACCCTCAGGACTTTAGACAGACTCTCTTGAGGCTGGTCTCTTTAACCATGCCTGTTATGTTGAAACAGTGCATCTTCTAGCCACTGAAGTAGTCATCTCTGCTGAATAAGATGTTAGTGATTTTCCTCTTCCAGCACATCTGCTTTCTGCCTGAATCACTGCACAGGCAACAGGCTTGTTTCAGCCTGCTGTCCTCTGCCGCTCACCAGCTCCCGCCTTGCCGAAGGGTGTGGGGCTGGCTTTCATCACCGAGGTGTCAGGCTTAGGTTCCCTGGTGTCTGCAGGAGTGTCCTCCTTATGGAAAGGACAGCAGTGTAAAAGGAAAATTGATTTTTGGCACTTCTGCATGAAGTCTTCACACCTTGTTTTCGAGGATCTACAATGGAGAGAGCAGAAGAGTTCCAGGGAAGAAAAAAAGACCCAAAAGGCAGTGAGACTGTGGTGATACTTTTATCTTCCCCGAGTTTTGAAATGACTCATAAATGGGATTCATCTTGTATAACCTTTAAACACAACCAACAGAAAGAAAATTTGGTAAGTAATCTCAGGAAAAAAAAAAAAAACCAAACAAACCCACATCATATAAAAGTAGTTTATCAGCAAAATTACCATGGGGCTTGTTTTTGCTGAGAAAGTGGATTTGTTTCATCACCTGCCAAAGTTTTATGCAAATGCTCCCAACCTGAAGCACAAGGATTTCTTATTGGTAGGTGTTTGCCTTGGGTCTTTGGTGTTTTGTTAACTGCTGGTGCTGAGCTGATTGATTAGGATTGGGAGGTGACTTAAAGTGATTGTCTGGTGATGAAATGTTTGCTTTTCACTTGCAAGATAATTCAGGATCAAATTCAGCCTTTTATAAGAGACACAATGGGGATGTCTGTTTCAGGCGGAGGTAAGACAGAACAACAGGGTTACCTCTAAGAGAAGAGGAGGAGCACAGTGCTGTGTACTGGGTTGTCTTGGGTGCCTCATTCATTCCAAGAAGGACACTGATGTGCTGGAGCTTGTCCAGAGAAGGGCAGTGAAGCTAGTAAGGGGTCTGGAGAGGGACAGCTGAGGAAACTCGTTCAAAACCTGCCTGGATGAGTTCCTGTGTGACTTTCTTTACGTGAATGTGCCTTGGCAGGAGGGTTAGACTCAAGGAGGTCCTTTCCAACTCCTACCATTCTGTGATTCTGTAAACTGAGTTTGTTCAGTCTGGAGAAGAGAAGGCTGAGGGGAGACCTTCTTGCTCTCTACAATCCCTAAGAGGAGGCTGGAGCCTGGTGGACTTTGGTCTCTTTTCCTTGATAATAGTGGTAGTTTGAGAGAGAACAGCCTCAGGGGAGGTTTAGGTTAAACATTAGAACAAACCTCTTTACTGAAAGGGTTCTCAAACACCGGAAGAGGCTGCCCGGGGAGGTGATTGAATCCCCATCCCTGGAGGTGTTTAAAAGTTGCAGGGATGTGGTGCTGAGGGACCAGGCTTGGTAGAAATACATAATGGTTGGACTCGATTATCTTTTCCAATACAATTCTATGATTCTCTGCATACCTTTTCCTGTGCTTGTGCTGACTGTGAGCTGCCCTTTCTCTTTTGGGGAGCACCAAGGCAGTCATGCAGGAGTTAAGGAGTAAATGCAACCATAAGTCTAGTCTAAGTATTCTTCTTAGAGGGAAGATGCTTACCAGCACTTCAGCAGCAGGAGAAGCAAACAACTCATGCTCTGTATCCACTTGGAACCATGACAGTTGAACAAGTTTTTATGGTTTAGGTAAAAGTTTGCCTGGAAAATGGCCTGATTCTGTTGGTGCTACGTTATCCCTTTAATTAAATAGCAGAGTTATGCTTGACAATTAATCACAGTGATGTATGATTTTATTTTTTTAGAAACCCATGACTAATTTTTTCTTGCTGCTCTTGCTATCTTATTGTTCTTGCCTGCCCTCCTGCAAAGCTGCTGCTGTGTGCCAGCCATGTCCTCCAGGCACTGGTGCAGACTGGTGTTCACTCTTGCTTTGGCTTTGACCTGTTCCAGATAAAGGAATTGTTTTCATTTGCCATGTCGTCTTTCAGAAGTTTTCCATTTCATCACACTTCTGCAGTTATTTTTTGGTTGTGTTGTTGTAAAAGACTCTAGAATTTTCTTTCTTTTTTTTTTTCTTTTTCTCTTTTTCTTTTTTTTTTTTCATAAACTTTAAACAAACCCAGAAGAAAACTCATTTACTCTCTCAAAAATCTCATTTAAATTACACTATCACCTGGAAAGGTTGGACCAGATGATCCTTGGGGGCCCTTCCAACTTGGCATTCTGTGCGATTTGCAAAAACACCAACCCACTGTGTGATCCAGAGCATGAGCTTCATCTAGTACCACATTTCCTACTGCATTAACTGCCACGTTAAAAAACCTCCTTCCTGAAGTGACCTCTGTGCCTGTGGAGTAATCTGCTAGCAGACTGAGGTGGTTTTAGCTACAACAGGCAGGGTTTAAAATGGCTGTGGCTGGGGACACCTCTTTTGATAGCAGCAGAGTAGCATCTCCAAAGACCTCAGTTTGCCCCTTTTTTTTTGTTTTCTCAAACTGTAAGAAGCTGAAGCTCAGGCCTTTCTGCAGCATCCCAGCAAACTGCCCATGTGGACAGTTCTTGATGTTTTTTTCCACTTAGGAAGCTTTTGTCTTTGATAGGAAATATGTTTCCATGGGTGAAGTCGGGCATGGATGAGCAGGGAACAATGCATTGTTTGTTAAACTAAGCTTTTTTGGAGGGAGTGGGCTTAAAAGGAAGGAAATGTGGGTTAGATTGAAGTTTCTTTTGAAATTTCTTCCTTTTTCCTCATCCCCGTTCAACACAAAAATGCAAACAAATTGAACTCCCCAAACTACGGCTTCACCATACAGATGGTTAAATGAATATGGAAAGCCAAAGAGAAGAATTGACAGTTGTTAAACCCTCTGCCCTCTCCCCCATGGTTCATGTTTTAAGGTTTTGCCTAGCTGGTGTCGCTGGTGTGTGTAAAGGACTTTAATCTTCAGTTAACCCATGTGTTTAATCAGGTCCTGGTGTTCTCTGATCATTCATAAGGTCACTCTGGAAGGAAGAACTCTAAGGAGGGTAGGTGGGGGTGAAGATACCAGGGGGGACTTAAGGCAAGGGTTGCAATTTAATTGTTAACAGCTGTCTGGAAATGTCTCTCTGTCTCCCTATCATTAGAGGTCTGCAGTCATACAGCTACTTCGTGACAAGTTTCCTTGCTGCTGGGCCCAGACTACGTGGTGCTGGCCACCATGGCTGACCCTGCAGCAGAAGAACACACAGCCCAAGCCAGTGAACTCTGCTGCGAATGTGGTCAGTTCCACCTCTTGCTGGACAATCACCTCTACAACTTCCAGGATGAAGTGGACGACGAACTCGTCTGCCACATCTGCCTTCAGCCTCTGCTGCAGCCCATGGACACGCCCTGTGGACATACTTACTGTTTCAAGTGCCTTGAGAACTTCATGCAGGAGTATAACTTTTGTCCCATGGACCGGAAGAAGCTCTCGTTCCAGCAGTGCCACAAGTCCAGCCTTCTGGTGCGGAACCTCCTGGACAAGCTGATTGTCTTCTGTCCTTTCAAGGCCGAGTGCCAGCAGACGATGCAGCGGTGTGAACTAGAAGCTCACCTGCAGAACAGGTGTGTTCCCATTTACATGATGGTGGTAGTGCTCCTTGTCTGCTGTGCTCCTGACCACAGAGATCCCTTCCCAGCACAGTTCTTAAACTGGGGCAAGACGGGAGACAAAAGATGATGTAGGGTGAGGCTGGAGAGGTGGGTGGGTGAAGACAGTGTAATTGTGTGTGAGGGAGGCCAGCTCACATGTGCTTTGCAGGCAGGTGAGATGCTTGCCTGTAAGTTGTCTGCAGACACACAACCTATCACAGAATCATTGAGATTGGAAAAGATCTCCAAGATCATCACTCAGCATTTCTTGGTCACCACTAAACTGTGTCCCTCAGCACCACATCTACACAGCTTTAGAACACTTCTGGGGATGGGGTCTCCACCAGTTCCCTGAGCAGCCTGGTCCAGGGCTTGACAACTCTTTTGGGGAAGAAATTGCTTGTTATGTCCAACCTAAACTTCCCCTGGCACAACTCAAAGCCATTTCCTCACATACTGTTGCTTGTTCCTTAGAAGAACAGACCAGCCCCCACCTGGCTCCAACCTCCTTTCAGGGAGTTGCAGAGAGACAGAAGGTCTCCCCTCAGTTTCCTTTTCTCCACGCTGAACAATCCAAGTTCCCTCAGCTGCTCCTCACCAGACCTGTTGCCCTTCTCTGCACATGCTCCAGACCCTCCTTGGAGTGAGTGGCCCAAAACTGAACCTAAGATTTGGGGTATGGCCTCACCAGTGTCCAGTACAGGGGCATCATCACTGCCTTGGTCCTGCTGGCCACACTGTTGCTGTTCCAAGCGAGCATGTGGGTGGCTTTCATGGCCGCCTGGGCACAAACACTGACTCACCTTCAGCCTATTGTAAATCAACACCCTCAGGTCCTTTTCCACTGGGCAGTTTCCAGCCACTCCACCCCTGCCCTGTAGCCTTCATGGGATTGTTATGAGCCAAGTGCAGGACCCTTGGCCTTCTTGAACTTCATCCTGTTGGCCTCAAGTGTCTATAATGTAGCAAATTTATAGAAATTTGTGTCTTGATCTGCAGCAACTGCCTGCAAATTGACAAACATGCTTGTTCTTGTTTCACTTGGGCAGAAAAGAAAGAAAGGGCCAAAGTCAACACTCTGGAAGTAAGGGATGGCATGGAGTTGCCAGTTTAATTGGTCCAATTAAGATGTGCAATGCATAAGTCTTTGATCCAAATAATGGAAGTCCCTTCAAGCTGTACATTATGCAGCTGCTGAATCACCTAGTTAGAATCCTATTATCCCCTTTCTTTCTTTTGTTGAGAAAGAGACACAAAGGAAAAATAGATTTTTCATTTTGGTTTTTTTTTTTTTTTCTTTCCCCCCTCATGTGCAGAGGAGAGGAAACATTTTGACTTGTGCTTGCCAGCAGAGATGTGTTTTGGTGCTTCCACTGCTGACTGAGCTGGTGGCAGGCAGAATATTGTCACTTTAAGAGGTGCAGGTGACAAAGAGGTCTTGCTTGAACACTTGTTCCTCCCTAGTTAATGATTGAAGGAAAGGGAGCTAAGTGCAAAACTGGGTGGAAGCAAACCTTCCCTGGCAGTGTGTGTTTTGTTGGGGGGCTGTGAGAAGTGCAATAGGCTTGTTTCTCTTCAGCTGGGCTGTGCCTTTTTGTGACAATGGCATCTTTTTAAATAAGTTAACCAGCACCCATGAGCTGAGAGTTCTCTTATTCTGTGAAGGTTTATAATCTCCTTTGTCACGCACTAGCTCCTTGTCCTCCTTTCTTGTCACCAGGTAGGGTCGAATGCTTAGCCTGCAGGGACAGGGCTGCCTGAATGTGGTGTAGCTGGTGCCATGGCCCACACCAGGGCTGGGCCTTCCTCTCTGCTCTGCAAATCTCCCCTGCTATCAGTAAACTTCTGTCACTTATTAATCCTTTTGGCACCAGAGTTCGATGTGGGAGAGGGAGGCACCTGAAATGTTTACCTTGGAGACTTGTCTGGAAACTGCATGATTCTCTTCTACATCTCATAGTTCTTGGTCCCCTTTCCTTGGGGAGGGTCTGTGCTAAAAGTTGAGGCTGTGATCACAGACTGAAAAAGATTAAAAAAAAAAAAAAGAAAAATCAATGGGATTTGGGTGTTCTTGGGTTTTAGTTTGAAGTGAGATTAACTGATAGCAGAAGACTCAAGGAACTAAGAAGCATCTAGAAATTTCATTTGATGGAATACTTCTCTGCTCTTTGCAAAGTGATTTTTTAAATTATTTTTTTTTTCTTGACAAGAGGCACATGTGCATAAGTGGATCAATCAGTTTCTGTCTTAAAGTTTCAGGGTCAGCTTAGTACCTGGAGAATAAATGCCTAGGAATAAACCGGAGGACGTAATACTGGGACCAGACTTGTTTAGCCAAACTGTAAACAGTGCAGTTAAATCTGAAAAGTGACTCTGATAAAAACTCAATTCTACTCATGTCTCTCAAAGTGATGCTTTTGCATTCATCACCCTCCTCACTTGCCACCTCGTTTTTTCACAGGTACTCTTGATAAAAGAGCTTGTTTTTCCTTGCTGATTTTTGCTGAGATAGGCTGGCCCTGCTGCAAACAGAGCCTGTTTTGTTGAGTGCAGGATTACTTCTTGAACCTTCTTGTGGGAAGCAGACAGTGGGAGTATAAACTTCTCTAAACTGTTATTTAGGTAGAGGCATCCTCAGTGTGGACTGGAGAGGGTCTCATTCAGCAAAAAACATCAACGCCAAGCCTACTCTGTTGCTCTTGCATGTGTCTGGTTTATTAGGAACAAAACCTAATTCAAGGGTGATTTTTGAGTTGAGTTGCTTCCTTTGTGTAAAGATACCATTCATAGTCTTCTCCAAAAGGTCAGAGCTAAGAATTTCCTTTTATTTGAAGAGGTATTATTTTTCACCAAGGGTTTGCCAGGTAAATATTCAGCAAGGGAGACTCTTGTTCCTATTACATTCTCCTCTCTTAAATCATTTGTTTAATAATTTTGACAGTAAACAAAATCCACCTCACTCTTAAGATGGTATTACTACAAGCAGAAGCTCAAGGTGAAATGAGAATATATTTTAGCATCTGTGATGCAAACTTTTCAGCTGGTAAGACCTTGAACATGCTTCTTCATATACCTTTGTTAGTCAGAGCTTCCACGTGCTGGGTTAACCCCACAGGTGGAGACTAACCACTTACAGTCCCTGACAATCTCTCTCTAGGTGTCCTGGGTTCAAGAAGTACAGATCTGAACTACAGCAGAAAAAGAATCCTGTTTCCAAAGGGAAGGAAGATCCTCCTGCCAAGGTGGAGACCAACACACCCAAAGATCCAGAGGTACCAAGTGGGGGATCATCACTCCTGGCAGAAAGCTCTGCAGCTGCTGTGGTGTCACTGGGGACCGCAGAGCCTGGACTGGTTAATCCAGCGTTTGAGGAGACAGAGGAAGGTGAGAGTTTGATACAGAAATATATCATTACCTTTTATCATATAAAAATGAGGTCATTATCTCAGGCCATTCCATTTGTAAAGTGTCCCAAACATGCCTGGATATCCTCAGTGCTGTTCAGCTGTTAGCAGCCATCAGTTATCTCTTTCCTCAGCTTGTCTTAGAATTGTAGAATGCCAAGTTGGATGGGACCCCAAGAATCATCTGTTTCTAGGTGTCCAACCTTCTTGTCCTTGAGCAGAAGGACATTTGTGTGCATGAGGCGTGGCAGGATCTGCTCACAAGCCAAAACTGCCTGGGCAAATCAGTTCAGGCAATCTCTGTTAGGCTGCAGCTGAGTATTTGGAGCATTCTTTGCAGGAACAAAGGCAGCCCCTGTCAGTGGGGACAAGCAGCACTTAAAGCACTTGCAGCAGCCAAATAACTGGTAATTAGGAAAGGTTCCAGTTTCTTAATCTTATTAAGAAAGATAAATTATACAGTTGGTTCCTGGAGTGGGCAGTACCTTCCTAATGGTGTGTAGCAAGTGTGCTTTTAGAGCATAAGTTTTTTGGGTTTGGATGAACAGTCAGTGATGGAACCCTTGCAGGTGGAAATAACCATCCCCAGGTCAGTGCAGAACTGCTCATCTCAGCCCCTGGGAGAAGGCAGCAGCAGCAGCATGGGACTATCAGTGCCTCGTTTCAAAGTTATGGGTTTCCAGGCACACAGGTGCTGGAGCTGGCACTGCCTGAACCAGAGTTAACCCACAGGTCAGTTTACTTCTCTATTGGCTTCTTCCCAAGTACACTTGGGGCAGGTTTTGCATCTCTTGTGTGCCAACTGCAGCTCACTCTGCCAGGCAGCATGCTTACTTTCATTCGAGTGGCCCTGGATGTTGTAGTGCTGGTGGATTTAATACCACTTACTAACAACTTTGGTCTTGTAGTGCTAGGTCAAAGGACACTGGCTTTAAGCTGGAAGAGGGTGGATTTAGACTGGACATTAGAAGGAAATTCTTTACAGTGAGGGTGGTGAGACACTGGAACAGGTTGCCCAGGGAGGTCATGGATGTCCCATCCCTGAAGGTATCCAAGGCCAGGTTGGATGTGGCCTTGAGCAATCTGGTCAAGTGGAAGGTGACCCTGCCCATGGTGGGGGGTTGGAACTAAATGATCTTTAAGGTTCTTTCTAACCCAAACCATTCTGTGAATCTATGAATCTTTGAAGTGGCTGAGAAGCATCGCAAAGGCTTCTGTATGCTGTGAAATGGGTAACCATCACTCCTGTTTTATAGGGGGGGTTGGGAAAGGAGGAGGAAAGGAAATGAGAGGAAGGAAGTGGAATGAGGTGTTTCTGGTAAAGCTGGGAGACCAGTAATTACAGCCCACTAGTCCCCTTTTCTAATGGGCACCATGGGATCTGGCATTCTTTGTGCTCTTCCAGTAAGCCAGCTGTCACCATAGGAAAAGAAATCTCGAAACAGCAAGTGAAACATACTGACTGCCTTTTAACACTCAACAAATTATAACCAAAGAGTTTAAATTTGCCATAAGATAGGAGATGATGTGAAACATTCTGGAGAAGCTGTGAAGAAACAGGACCTTTTTGAGCTTTTAAGCTGACCTGTTCTTTCCTTTCCTGATAGCTGCTTTCCCTGTAGACACTACTTTGGATATAATCTGCCAATATTACAAATCTGGTGCTGCTGTGTGAAGGGAAATGTCTATTAATGTCTAGTTTATTTCTCTTCAATTTCCACAATCAGACCTTCCTCAGAGGACTAGTCTGGTGGCTGAAACAACCACGATTGAAATTCACCGAGAAGACCCAGATGAGGAGCTGGGGATGAGGATAGTTGGGGGTAAAGACACCCCCCTAGGAAACATTGTTGTTCAAGAAGTCTTGCGGGACTCTGTCATTGCTGCAGATGGAAGAATAGCACCTGGGGACCACATTCTTGAGGTATGTCAAACCCCATGGGTTCCCTTGACTCGAGATGAGGGCTGGGGGGAGGACAGGTGCCTAAGAAACAGGGAACTCTGCAGCTGAGGGGTTATGAGCTGTGATTAGGCTTGTGTGTGAGTCTCAGCTGAGGGCTGTACACTCACAGACTGGTTTGGGTTGGAAGGGGTCTTGAAAGCTCATCTAATCCAACACCTTTGTACTCAGCAGTGACATCTTCATCCAGAGCAGGTTGCTCAGAGCCCCAAACAACCTGACCTGGAATGGTTCCAAGGACAGGGTATCTGCCACCTCTCTAGGTGACCTGGGCCTCATCATTCACAGCATAAAAATGTCTCCCTTCTATCTATTCTGAATTGCCCTCTTTTAGTTTAAAGCCTTCATCTCTTGTCCTGTCACAGCAGGTGATGTTTCAGGTGTTTAGTAAGCAGACCTTTGAGGTTATTTTCAGCCATACTCATATTTACCTTACAAATTTGATTGCTTTTTGAAATTTAGACCATTTGTGATAAAGCAGAAAGCTTTCTATGCAGTAAATTTCACCCAGTAGCACCATTTCTCTCTGAAGAACTGTGTGCTCTACTTGGGAAACCTAATTGCTTGCTCTGCTGTGTTGCTTAAGCTGCATATTCTCAATGGGCAGGACCAAAGTTTAAGACCTTATGACTTGAAGTAAGCATCAGATATGTAATGGGAGTAATCAAGAGCACCAGCCTCATCCTTTGCTGACCCATGGTGAAATTTGGTTTACAGATGAATCACCCTGCATGGCAGTGGGCTGAGCAGGGGGACAGAAACTTGTTTGCAGCAGCAGTGAGGACTGTTAGCACCTCCTGGCTAAGACTGCCTGATCATTTGACAAGCCATAAAGACCTAATTATCCTGCTGGACTGTGGACTTCAGTAAGGATGGGCAGCCCAACATGCACAAGTGTCTTAATCCAACCTCTGAGTTGGTTTCTGACATATTTTGGTCTTGTCTGGGCTGTAAACAGGGCAGGTTCCCACACTGGGTAGCCCTGCACAGAGTCTAATGTACCAGCAGACATCCTGCACAGCATCTAATGCGCCAGCAGACAAAGCAAAAAGAAGCTTCTCAGAGCTAGATGATTGGTGATGATTCCAGAAGCTTATAGACTATGGACCACTCTTCACCTTAAAAGTGAGGGTGGGTAGTCTCCAACTTGATTCTTCTCTTCCAAGAATGTGTTGAGTGGTGGAAGTTAAGAGAAGCAGTTCTGCTTCAGATTAGCTCTCTCAATTGTCCAGGCCCTGCCCTCTGCTACTCACCATCAATTTTGATCTCATCTGCTTTTTCTGCATTCTGTTGTAGAAAACTTTGCTCTCTGAAGTGCCTCAGAAGCAGCTGCTTCAGCCCCAGCACTGCACAGGGAGTTGCACATCCTGTCTCTGACTTGGTGATGTTCCGCTGCGGACAGTGCCTAAATTATGCAGGTCCTGATTAGTGACTCTGGTTTGTTTGCCTTTCTAGGTGAATGGCGTCAACATCAGCAGTGTGACTCACTGCCAAGCTGTCTCCTTCCTGCGCCACCCAGGTCCTGTTCTCCACCTTATGGTCCTGCAGGAGAAGGGCTTTTCCAACAAGTCTGCACAGCAGGATGCCACTTCTGCTGCAAACCGGGAAGTGATCCACGTTACCTTGATAAAGAGAGACCGATCCGAACCCTTGGGAATCAAACTGATCAGGAAGACTGATGAGGCAGGGATTTTTATTCTAGATCTGTTAGAGGGAGGTTTGGCAGCCAAAAATGGGAAGCTGAGTCGGAATGACAGAGTCTTGTCAATAAATGGCCAGGATTTGAGACAAGGAACACCTGAGGCTGCTGCACAGATCATCCAGGTAATTTCTGACTCGATAGTGAGGTTGCATGGTGAATGACTCTGCAGCTGTCTGCCTTGATGGCAGGGCTCCTGTTCTGACCCCAAGGGCTAAGAGAACTCCTGGGAACAAACTGCATTCCCTGCACTGTCTCTTTGGGAAAGTGACTTCCCTGTGGTTGTGTGGGAAGTGCCGCTTCCAAATGAAGATAAACACGAAGAGTGGGAATCCATCATGAGTCATCTCTGGCAAGTCTGAAGCCAGGCAGTTGCTCATGGCATGTCAGTTCAGCCGAGGCCACTGGATCATGCTTTGTAGTGTGGTGCTTGCAGCCTTTCGTATGGCACATGCAGCGTGCAGCAGAGACAAGGAGGGATTAGGACAGCCTCATGCTTCAAGCAGTCAAACTGAGGGTGTTTGCTGTGAGATGTGACAAGCTGGCAGCACAACACAGAACACTTTTTAAGATTGGAAGCCTTCTTCCCCTACTTTACCCAAATTTGGGAAGGGACTCTAGCAATCACCTCAGGCAAAAAACATTCTCGGGTACGAAACGGGTAGGAGAGAGGTGGTCTTCCCCTGCACAACAGGAATGTGCTCTTGCTGCAGCATGCCGAGTGCTTTGGTGAAAGAAGTGGGCAAGGATTTTCAGTGGAGGATTAAAGATTGCTCCATGTGCAGCAGATATCCTGTAGATCAGTTTAAATTCTTTATCTCCCTCAGCAGTGACCTCCAGTTTCTTTTTTTTATCTAAAGATCCTGACACAATACATCTCATCACAAACTGTTTATATCCCGGGAAGGATCTGAGGTCAGCAGTGAGGGAGAGCCAGGCCTCTTCCTGGTAATCAGTAGAGGAGCACAGTGGCATGGGAGAAGAGAAAGAGCAAGAGTTCCATCACTGAGCTGCTGTTTTATGTTACCTATGTGATTCTGTTCTGTGGCCTCTTAGAATTTTGTTGGCATCCTACAAGGGCTGCTTGGGATACTTCACACATAAGGAGTACTTCTTGATCCCACTGAAATCAGTCCCAAAACTGGTTTCTTTAGGTTTGGGGAGTGAATTCCTTTTGATGTGACATTGGTGAGAGGCTTCCAAATGTTATTTGTTCTTCTGAGGGCTAATTCAAATCCTTGGTTAGATGATAATTTAATTTGGATTGCAAGCCATTTGCACAGGAGTCCTTCTGCCCTTATTATAAAGGAGCATTTACAGTTGGGTGTATCTGTGTGTGCACAGTCTGGTGCTCCTGGTTGGAGGAGAGGGCAAATCCCCACCTTAGGATGTGATGTTTACAGTATATTTTCTGAAGATACGGATTTGTGCCAACTTGTCTGGGAAATAAATGGCACCATCTGAAGAGACAAGTGGCTTTTACATTCACTTTCAGAAAGCAAAACCCTGCTGTACTCATTTAAAAACACAAAAAAAAAATCCCCAAACCAAATAGTTGCTGCAGTCCCTCTCCCCAGGCCAGAGGATCCCCTCCTGCCAGGGTGCTGGGTCACCAAGATCCCGTGTCAAGAAGCGAGAGTGACAACCGTGCTTGATGAGCAGTGCAAGGTTCTGCACCTGGGTCAGGCTGGGTGGAAAAAGGACAAAGAACAGTGTGGAGGAGAAAGACTTGTGGTGCTGGTTGATGAGCTGGCAGTGTCCAGGATTTGAAGTGAGCTATAGGAGAGCAGGAGAGGAATTTTTTACAAAGGCATGGAGTGAAAGGATGAGTGGTGATGGCTTCAAACTGGAAGAAGCTGGGTTTAGATTAGACATGAGGAGGAAATTCTTCCCCAAGAGGGTGGTGAGGCACTGGAATAAGTTATCCAGAAAGGTCATGCAGCTTCCAAGCCTAGAGTTCAAAATCAGGTTGGATGGGGCCTGCAGTGACCTGGTCAGGGAGGCTGGACTAGTAGGGGGGTTGGAACTAGGTGATGTTTAAGGTGCCTTCCAGCCCAAACCATTCTGAGTCTCTCCTCCCTTGGAAGAGATGCCTCAAGCAAGCACCGAGGCTTGCCCTGATGGAGTCCTTCACAATAAGGTTTTGTCCATCTGAAAGAACAGCCCAAGCAGAGGAGCAGGAACAATGACAAATACTTCCCCTGTATAGTTCTGCCGAGGCCAGGCCTGCAGCTGGTTAGGTGCTTAACTGGCAGCACTCTTAGACTAAAGGTCATGTCTTCAGGTACTCTGGGGAGTACAAAAGTGGGTGGGAGAGGTTGAACAATAGACATGGTAGAGGAGCTGGGAGGGGAAAGGTTTTAACAAAGTTCTTTACAAAGAAAGAAAAAGCATCCTGCACTTACATCATGGTCCAGCAAGTGGACCAGCCAACCTTCCAGCTCTGTTCCATTTCTGTCACAACACAACATGCTGCTTTGGTTATTTGTACTGAAGTGGAGGAATTAATCATCCCTCTGCATGGGAGGCATGAGCAAAGCCAGCCTCTCCTCTTGCTCCTTTTGACACTTGCTCTCCCCTTTTTCCCTTCACTGTAGGGTTCTCTGTCTCTCCACAAACCCAGTGCCTGATGTTGCATAGCCCAGCTTCAGACCCTGTAAAAAGCAACTCCAGCACTTCTTTTTCCTCAAGACAATGCCACTCCAAACTTCTAATTTCTTATCACAGGGTCACAGAATGCATCAGGTTGAAAGGGACCTTCAAAGATCATCTTGTCCAACCCTCCTGCAGTAAGCAGGGATATTTGCAACTAGATTAGGTGCCTGTTCAAGTATTTCCTGTCTATTTGATTGACACTTGTGTTTCTCCTGGTAGAACACTGAATCCAGAGTGAACTTTGTCATCTTGAGGCAGCCAGGCATGCAGCTGTCAGACTCAGTAGAAGACAGCAGCACCTCCAACAACAGCAGCAGTAGCAGCAGCAGCAATGGAGGAAGCCCAGTGCACCATCGCAGACGAGTGGACCAGAGCCACTACAGAAGAAAATCTCACTACCAGAAGGTGAGTTCTGCAACTGACAGCAAAAGCTGTGCTTACTCTGGTCTAGCAGATCCATTCTGTTTGCTCTCTGATCATGATGTCCCAAATGAGATTGATCAGTGCTCCATTTCCATCCGGCACCATGGCTGAAATGCTCTGGACTAAAGACAGAAGATGTTGTGTCATTATCTTCCAGCTCTGGGCCCCTAATGTTAATTAGTTACATTTTCTGTCTGTGATTCCTTTGTAGGATTTACCTCAGGGATATGTCAGCCATGAGAAGACAGTTGCAATAAAAAAGGAACCAAAGGAATCTTTAGGAATAACCATTGGAGGTGGAAGGGATAACAAAAACAAGCTCCCTATATATGTAACGAGCGTGCAGCCCATCGGGTGCCTCTTCAGGGACGGCCGGATCAAGCGAGGTGAGGAGCCTCTCAGACCCTTTATCCTTCAGGAACTGGTTGGTTTTTTGCAATGGAAATTGGACTTGGACATTTAAGTGAGTCTGGAAACAGAGTTCCACACGAGACCTTGGGGCAGGAACGTGCGTCACAGAAGAAGGTCTGTAACAATCCTGTCTTATTCCATCAACAGGAGATGTACTCTTGAGCATAAACGGCATTGATCTGACTCATCTGAACTACTATGAAGCTGTCTCAGCTCTGAAATCTAATGCAGCTTCCCACTCAGTTGTACTGAAAGCCTTGGAAATCCTTTGTCTGAACTCACCAGAGCCATCTCCAGACCTCAAGGAGCAGGGATTTGGCTGGTCTCCCCTCTGGATTACATGGCTTGGACTGCCCAGGTACGTTTCCTTGGTGACTGTGTATTGGTTCTAGTTTAAGCTTCCCGGAGGCCAAAGCCTAACAGAACAATACAATAATAGGATGCCTTCCCCTCTCCCCACTTTGGAAAGAAAGGAATTAGAGTGAAAAGGGGTAAAAACACCCAAAGAATAGTCTTGCTTTGATTTGGAAGTTAAAAGAAAAAAACTTGAACAATAAATAAAAGGTATTTAAGGTAAAGGGAGTTACAAAAAGGTATAGGGAAGGGAAAGAAGGTACAAAATGTACAATATACAACCACATTGATAGCAATGGATGGAGGTAGATTCGGGAGGCGGTTGTCCCACTATGTGGTAGGGTGGCCACATGGCAAAGCAGAAGCAGCAGGAACAAGCATGGTGCTATCAAGCAGGTAGGGCAGTGAGAAACAGGAAGTTCCTCTGTTTTTATGGGGGTCCAGGCAGGAACTGGGAGTGGGCTAACCACTACACCTGGGGTCAGGTTCAGACCACCCCCAGGGAGGAGTCAGAAGATCTGAGGTCAGGTTCAGACCACTCCCAGAAGGGGTTAACCCTTTACACTGTGCAGAGACCTATTCAGGCATGGAGCTGACTTGAACACCAGTCACTAATGGCTTTTTGGGGTGATGTGGAAGCTTTGCTGCTATCCTCATGTAGCGCTAAAGCAGTGGATTGTCAATGAAATGACAGTGTCATAAGGAGCTTCCACTGCCTTTTATGGTGTGACCCATGGTTCCCCCACTTCTGTCCCCACTACTGATGGACAGTATTTCAGAAGTTCCTGACAATCTTTTTGTCTAAGAGAACTAAACCAGAAACAGTTGATGCTAAAATATCCACTCCATGGTGAGACACTGAAACAGGTTGCTGTGGGAGGTTGTGGATGCTCCTCCTTGGAAGTGTTCAAGCCAGGCTGGATGAGGCCTTAAGCAAACTAGGCTAGTGGAAGGTGTCATAGACTTAACAGCAACATGGTAAATTCCAGATTACAGGGTTTGGGCTTTGCACGCTGGAATTTGTCTCCTTCCTGGAGAGATTAACCTCTGGCTTGCTCACTTCCATCAAAATACATTCAGCTTTTAAAGGTAGAGGCTGTTGCCATTCCAGCTGACTGGAGGAGCATCATGCACATGGAACAGTAAAGCCAAACCCTTCTATGGGATGCCTGGGTTATTTACAGCCTTGTTTCCTGGGGTACCTGAAAGAAGAAATACTAACAAAGCCTCTGTCACTTTGCCCTGGTGTTGCTTAGCAGCCTGTAAATGCTAAACAAAAACAGCCCAAGGAAGGGAGCTTTTGTGTCTGGAGCGGATGTAGTTCTCAGCACCATCCTACCTGCTTGTTCTGCTCTCCCAGGGAATCAGCCTGCTGGATCTCTGCAGCTCTAGCAGGAACTGCCCCTGAGTAGCCCAGATGTGAGCACAACCCCTCAGATGCTGGCTGGTGTTGGTTCCTCATGGGTGCTCCTGCAGTGGAGCCAGGCAAAACCTGGCTCTGATTTCTCCTCTCTCCTTTTAATAATTTTTGGGGATGTCTGGTGGATTGCAGCTTTTCCACCTTTCTGCTACAGGGACCAGATTGGCCACTTGCCTTCACTGCAGGAGTGCAGTGACATTGCCTGCCATTTAATACATGCCTTGAAAGCCTTTTGCTGCTGGTATTTGTGTTGGCATCTCTTCATTTTTCTGTTCCTGACTCCTGAAGGCAAGGAGCAATGATTTCAGATGCCCTTCCTTCTCTTCAGCTCTCCTCCAACCTAAATTCAGGCACCTGAATTCGTATGTAGCTCTTCTGAGGGTGTGAGGGTTGCTAGAAGGCACAAAGCCAGGGTTATTTCAGTTCAGGATCTGACAAAGCCTTCCTCCTTGTTTCCAGTAATAAAAATGGCTGTAAATCTTGTGCTTCCTCACTCATTCTCCCATCTACTTATTGTAAGACCTGGTAGCAACTAGCTGGTCATCCTCAGCATGGCCCTAGTCACCGAGAATGTGCCTTTCAGCCAAGCAATGTATTTGAATTGCTGTCACAACTAGATCATGTTTAATTACTGCTTGAGAATAATCCATAACCTGAGTGTTAACCTTGTCTGTCACCTGGAAACGTCCAGGGCACCTCTGCACTGGCATTTAGTGCAGCTCAGGAATCTGCAGTTGAAGTGACTCAGTTGTCCTCACTGCTTCTTTGTTCACCTTGCAGAGAGCTCTTGACCCACACAAACTGGGCTCTAACCCAGAAGTTCTGCAGAGGAATGGCCACTCAGACCCTGTCTGTGCCACGCTCCCTTGAAATGTACCAAAATTTCCTAGAAATTGCTGGTGGTGATTTTGTTTTGGGTTTGTTCAGCTTTTGTGTCTTTCTCTTTCTCCATTTTTCCCCCTCATTACTGCTCCAATCCAGCAGATATAAGGATTCTTCCTTAGAAGAAACCCTCAACAAAGCCAAGGGGTGAGTCCTCCACTTGGGTCACACCAGCCCTATGAATGCTCCAGACTTGAGGCAGAGTGGCTGTAAACTGCCCAGCAGAAAAGGACCTGGGGGTGCTGCTCCATCCTCTGGCTGAGGATAAGCCAGAATGCGCCCAGGTGGCAAAGGATAGCAGCATCCAGGCTTGGATCAGCAATAGTGTGCCCAGCAGCACTAGGGCAGGGATTGTCCCCCTGTATTGGGCTCTGGTGAGGCCAAACCTCAAATACAGGGTTCAGTTTTGGGCCCCTCATTCCAAGGAGGACACTGAGGGGCTGGAGTATGTCCAGAGAAGGGCAACGAAGCTGGTAAAGAGTCTGGAGAATAGGGACGGTGAGGAGCAGCTGAGGGGCCTGGGGTGGTTCAGCCTCGAGAAAGGAAGCTGAGAGGAGACCTTGTGGCTCTCTACAACTCCCTGAAAGGAGGGAGATAGATGAGGCTTGGTCTCTCCTCCCAAGGAGAAGCAAGAGGACAAGTGGAAATAGCCTCAAGCTGCACCAGGGGAGGTTTAGGTTGGACATGAGGAATGGTTTCTTCCCCAAAAGGGTTGTTAAGCCCTAGAACAGTCTGCCTGGGGCGGTGGTGGAATCCCTATTCCTGGAGGGATTAAAAAGCCCTGCAGATGTGGTGCTGAGGGACATGGTTTAGTGGCTCCAATGCCTGACTACTCTTCAGGAAAGAAATTGTCCTAAGCCTCATGGCACAATTTCAGGGCATTTCCTCTTGTTCTATCAACTGATACTAGCAAGAACAGACTTGTTTGGTGTGTTTTTCATCCCCCACACTAATTTTATCTTGCAACAAATTCACTATTCTCTTCCTAAATTCCCTTTTTCTTGCAGAAAAACTGATTTTTAGCGGAGAGCCCTTTCTAGCTCTTGGGGAAATGTTTCTGTTTATGTTCATGGTGACCACTCTGCTCTCTGGGCTGTCTCTGCACCAGATGACCCCACACATTTCTCACAGCTGTCTTTTTTTTTTTTTTTTTTACACTTGTGCGGCACTAGCAGAAGAAAAACCACTGAGGCACCAGGAAGGTAGAGCTGGGTCTTGGAGCATTTGTGTGTGAAGAATTCAAACAGAAGTAAATTACAGTTTGCAAGTGGGTAATTGGCTCTTTCTCCCAGTGAGAACTTAACTGAGAAGGCTTTTGAAATCTGAGGCTCACCTGCAAACTGCTCAAGCAAAGCCCTTCAGGCAAAAACGTTATTAGTTAAAGTTTAGCTGCTGGAATACCTCAGTGGGGTGATCAGCAGCAGTTTCACACAGGGTAGCTCAAACAGCTCCTCGGTGCCAGAATGTAACCTGACTGCGAGCCAGAGAATGAGAGCTGCCTCCCCGAGCTGCTGCCACACCTTCTGAGGTGCCTCCCAGGGCTTTGTGTGTCTCTGGACAAACTCAAGGAGCAAGTGCCGCTGGCACTTCAACATCACATTCTCCAAGGCAGCTGTAGTGCTGCAGCATACCTCAGGCATGCTGAGGACACACACCTCAGTGGGCACCGTTCACCAGATGCCCTGTGATGCCTGCAAGGAGTCCAGTGTCTGAGCTGTACACGGCAATCCTGGGCCTGGGGCCTGCAGGAAGGACCTTTCACATTCTGGTGTGGTAGTTAGGCTGCTCTACTTCCTTTCTTCTTCTGTGTTTGCTTTCCATCAGGCCTACATCATAGAATCATTAAGGTTAGAAAAGACCTCTAAGATCATCAAGTCCAACACCATGCTACTGAATACTTTCATTGTACCAAGTGTGTGGTACAGAGGGAATAAAACCAGCTCAATTCTCCTTAATTGCATGGGTGGAGCTGCTGCTCATGACTAGTTTGGGTTCATCACTGTGCATGTTCCTTATGCAGAATTCATGTAGTTATTAACAAATCTTTCAGGGATGTGCGGAGTAGGCTGCCCAGAGAGGTTGTAGTCTCCTTCTTGGAAAGATTCCAAACCCACATGAACATTGTGATCCTGTGCCAGCTGCTGTGGGTGCCCATGCATTAGCAGGGGGCTTGGACTGGATGAGCTCCAAAAGGTTCCTTCTAGCTCCTAACATTCTAGGTCTCTGTCTCAAACCCCTTTAGAGTAGTATTTTTCTGTTCACTCTCAAGCACTGGGGAAAGATTTCTCGAGGATAGGCATCTCCAGCTGTGTGAACTGTCCCACTAACATGCCCTGCAACAGGGCTGCCTCAACTCCTTAAAACCAGAAAATAAAGATGCAGCTGTGGGAAAAGCAGCATCAGATCCTGGTGGGACTGTTTTCCTTGAGACACTTCTCAGCTCTACCTGCTTCTGACTCTGCCTTTCCACAGCTACCTCCACTGCTGTCAAGATATTGTCCTCAGTAAAGGCAACCTGGAAAGCTGGGGCTTCAGCATCGTGGGAGGCTTTGAGGAGAGCAAAGGAAACCAACCATTCTTCATCAAAACCATCGTACCTGGGACTCCTGCCTTCCGTGACAGGAAGCTGAAGTAAGTATGAGCTACCTCAGGGGGCTGGTGTTGTACCAGCAGTGCTGGCAGGACTTGTGGCGGTCTGCTGAGGGCTGCTTTTCACCCTGCTCATGAGCTGAGCTAAAAGTTAACACCTTTTAACTCTCAGCCACTCACCTGTGCAGTTACCAAAACTGGAACAAACCAAGTCCTGTGCTAATGAGGGGTTTGGTTTCTCTATAAACCCACAAATAAAGGGAATTACCAGGTAGATTTTAAAGGGTTGTAAAGGCTTTACTGGGTAATTTGCTGTAAGAAAAAAAGGGGATGGCAGAGGTGAATTTTGGAGGCTCCAGAGTTAAAAAAAAAGAACCTCCTGGATTAGGAGAAGCAACAAAAGCTCTCTTGTGCAGGAAACTGAAATGGAGTTTCACTGACCTGCTTGTTGGCAATGACAGTGAGGAGAGGAGGGGATGGTGGAATTGGAGGACCCCACAGAATTCTTTTAAAGGATCATCTCTAGGAACCAACAGAGTTGGCTTCACCACAAGTACACAGCAGGCTGCTGGGCTGTGAAAACCCCAAATGAGGCTGTCTTGCAGGGGGTGTAGGTTTATAGCAGCAGGCTAAGCTTTGCTGCCCTGAAACTGGTGTGACAGACCAGAGCTGGGTCACAGCCTTGGTGGGAGAACTGGGGGCAGCTGGGTTCTTGTTGCTAGGCCACCAGTGTGGGTTCCCCATGAGACATACTGAGGGTGGGAAGAGCTTGGTGTGTCACAGAAGCAGGCAGATCAAGCAGGACTCTAAAGCCTGCTGTGCTGAACTGCAGCGTGACAGCAAGCTTCAGCATTGTGAGCACTTCACTTTGCTCCAGCAGCTGTAGGAGTGACCTTGGGGATGTGCACAGGGTTTCCTGTGAGTTTTCCCTCTGCTGGCTGGCCAGCTGATCATGCTGCTGACCTTCACCATCCTCACTCAAGTACCAGCGCTGTCCTTTCCATCTCTGCCTCTGACTCAGAAGTGAAAAAAGTCCTTTAACAAGGAGTGCTAACAACAAAGTCCTGACAAGCATTTTTCCTGTGTCTTGATTTAGGTGTGGAGATGAAATTGTGGCAGTAAACGGAGTGCCAGCAATAGGAATGAGCAACTCTGAACTCATCCCGATGCTGAAGGAGCAAAGGAACAAAGTCACACTGACAGTGGTGTCCTGGCCAGGCAGCCTGGTCTGAAAGCTCAAAGCAACAGCCCAGTTTCAGGTATCAGCCAGCAGCTGGCCACCACACAGAGCTCAACATCTGACAGACAAGGGGATGCTGAACTCTCCCCATGGTGTATTGCCACAGAAGACTCTGAGCTGCCTTCCTGCAGAAAAGGTTTCCTTGCTGCTCCACACGTCTGCTCCTTGGCCTTCCAGTAACAGTTAACTGCACAGTGCTGTAGCTTCCTAGGCTCATTAAAGCTCTTGAGGGTTGGTGTTGCAGAGGAAGCTCTTCCCAGTGTTTCTCTATAAACTGCCTGAGGCACATGCCTCTACTTTAGATTTGATGTTTCGAGCAGGCTAGAAGAGGCATGAAGGTCCCATTTCTCCTCCTGGTTTAGTGCAGTTCTGCTCTTGATCCACAGTTCCTGGCCATCAAGTCATTTTGTACTTTTAAAAGCCACTAAGAAAACTCTTAAGGATGAGGACCCAATGCCATAGCTCCTATGGCCCCTAGACTTGCTGTTTTTTAGGTTATTGAAAACTGGTGAATGTGTTTATAAAAACCAACTGTAACTCATAGCTGACAGCTGCAGAGCTGCTTGGTCAGCACAGCAGAGCTGTTGACCTGTATGAAGGTCCCATCAGCAGGCATCTGTGGGTTAGGATCCTGCCCAGTACACCAGTGTGCGGTGAATCCCCATTTAGCATCCTGCTGATGCTGACTTGTTGCAACTGGGTTGATTTACTGCTTGAAGAATCACTGTCAAAGGTATCAGCAAAAGTGGTTTCCTTGAGGCATTATGTCCAAGAGTGACTTCAACCACCTGTGAGGGCAAGGTGGTCTCTTACTGCACAATGTAGCATCACTTTAACCATGACTCAAGTTACCAAGACACAAATCAATGTTACCATAAGACAAATGTATGTTGCTTACCAAAGATATGCTGGTGGTGAAAGGTCTCAGCCTTGAGTAGCCACCTACCTCTAGAGGAGATTACCACCATGCAGCTAGCTGCTGTGCAGGGAGAGCTCAGAGAAGATTCACTTAGGCTTTTGTATTTTTGTGATAAAGTGGTTGACTTGCAGCCCAGTCCCATGCATTGGGAAAATATCGACGGGACTTATTGTACCCACAGCTTTGTGCCTTCATAAATGAGTGGTGGAAAAGGCACCTGCTGTTCAGGTGTTAAGGGCATGGTCAGTGTTCCAAGACCATAGGCTCACTGCGTCACTGCTCTTTGGTGGGTTTTCAGAGTTTGGAACCAGGGTTGTTTTTGGCCTGCTGAAGGCTCACAGCTTTACCTCCTGTGGAGCCTCTGGCAAATTACCACTAGTTTGGTTAAAGAGTGGAGCCAGAGATATGGTTGATTTTTCAACCCCTTCCTCAGCTCCTTCCCTGAATTTATGACTTGATAAACTGAGCAGCTTTTCCCACAGAAGGGAGATAAAGAGGCTTGTTAAAAGCAACCTCTGTCCCAGGACACTCTTATCAGTTTCCCAGTGATGAGAGGCAGAGATAAGGCAGGGAGGGAGGAGGAGGAGGATGTACCTGACACACCACTTGCCCTATCAGACATGGGAAATGAACTCTGGCAGTTCTGTTTGTGTCCCTCTGCAACTGGAGGGAGCTGAGAGCTGGCTGGAGCAGCTCAGAGTGGCTTAGGAAACAAGCCACCTCCGGAGGGACAGTGCCACCAGTTTGGCTCCAGTTCAAACCCACTGTATGGTTTCTGGTTAGAACCAAAGAACTGAAGCTAAGGCAGGTTGGTTTGACCTGTCAACCCTTGTGAACTTCCTGCCTGCAAACTTCCCCATGAAGTAATTCCCCTCCTTTTTTTGGGAGGCTGTCAATGAGCAGCAGAAGTGATAGCTGTGTCTCCAGCCAGGGTGCCTCCAGAGAGCTTCCTTTCTGGGCTGCTTCTGCTGCAAAGGTTCGGCTCAGGCTGTGAGACCCAAGGGAGCTGATCTCCCTGCACAGGTTAATGCCTCTTCTGAGCTGGCTGCAGGCAGAGTGCCCAGCACTGCCTTCAGCAAAGTTTCTCAGAGGGCTGGTTGCTTCCTAATTAGCTGTTCCTACAGAGCACAATGGTTCCTTAGTTTACCTTCAGCCTGACTTCAGTTCCTCTGGCTCTTAGCTCTGGGCAGTGCATGGCAGAGCCTCTTATCAGAGCCTGTGACACCAAAATAGCTCCAGCTCCCATCCTCACCACAGCTTCCCTGGCCTCTCTGGGTGATAAACACCATTGGGCTCAGTTGGGCTCTGGGGCCTTTTTTCCCCCTCTTGTTCCTACTGTGGCAAACCAGTCACTCAGCCTTTGTCACAGACAGAGGAACCTGAAGTGATTTTTTTTTTTTTTTCCTCCCTTTCCAAATCAATGTGCAGAAGCTGTGCCTGGTGGGGAGCAGTAAATATTTCTG
Source organism: Eubucco bourcierii (assembly GCA_013396675.1). Classification (NCBI taxonomy): domain Eukaryota; kingdom Metazoa; phylum Chordata; class Aves; order Piciformes; family Ramphastidae; genus Eubucco; species Eubucco bourcierii. Next base: position 700,872 of record VWZE01025956.1, on the reverse strand, counting down.
TAGCTGGAGAGAGGGTGATTCCTCCTGAGAAGCACCTAATGTCCCCTGTACAAAGTACAGCAGGAAAAAGCCATGCAGCTGGGGTGAGGCTGCTGCAGGAGCCAGCCTGGCTTTCCCTGTTCCTCCACCTCCTTCCAAGGTGCCTTCTACTTCACCAGAATGTTCTCCTAATTTAAGTGTTGTTTTCACAACCAGCTTGTTACTAGATGTGGAATGTTTTAATGTCTTTATAAATTATTGTGATATTACTGAAAAATGTGGATTAGAGGTGGTTGTGGTTTTTTAAATCTTTCTTTCCAGTCTTATCAGCTGACAGCCTCAGAATTGGTCACCTCAACAGGAGGTAGGACTTGTGAAGCAGGAAATAGAAAACAGGGACACTGCTTCTCCTGGGAAGGGAGTGTAGAGCTGAGCCATCCTGACACAGTCTATGGCTGATACTGGGTCAAAAACACCTGGGCAAACAGAAATCCCACAAACCCTTTCTCTCAGTGCTGGGTCAACAGCTGGATTTGATGAGCTAAAAGGTCTCTTCAAACCAAAACCATTCTGTCATTGAGTTGTGCCTCTGCTCCTGTCTGTGAGGTTGGCCACAGTCCACTCCTGTCTGTGGGAATCAGAGGGGCCTGGACTGAAAAAGCCAAGCCAAGGACTAACCAAGAGCTGTTTAACCAGGCTGGGCTGGGTTGTGCGTGCAGCTCAGCAAAACAGAGGCTGCACCTGGAGAGCTCCAGGCTGTGGCAGGGCTGGCATTTGGTGTGGTGGCTGCTGCAGTGCAGGCAGCACTTATGAACATCTCAGAATAGAATCACAAAATGGTGGGGGTTGGAAGCGACCTCTGGAGCCCATCAAATTCAACCCCCGGAAAGTCTACGGCAGAGGCTACCCTGATGCTGAGAGGCTTGAAGGATCCGTGTGAGGAGCAAAGGTGGAGAGCTCTGGGGCTGTTGAGCCCAGAGAAGTGCAACCTGAGAGGGGATCTCCTCAATGCTCAGCAAGAGCTTAAACAGTGGGAGAAAAGAGGATGGGGCCAGACTCTGTTCGGTAGTGCCCAGTGACAGGGCAAGGGGCAATGGGCGCAAACTGGAACCTAGGAGGTTCCATCTGAACCGGAGAAACTTCTTTGGTTTGAGGGTACTGGAGCCCTGGAGCAGGCTGCCTGGAGAGGTTGTGGAGTCTCCTCCTCTGGAGAGCTTCCAAATCCACCTTGACATGGTGATGCTGGGCAAGCTACTGTGGGTGCCCCTGCTTTTAGCACAAGGCTTGGGCTGGATGATTCCCAGAGGTCCCTTCCAACTCCCACCATGCTGGGATGAGCCTGTGTTCCAGAAGTAGAGAGTGAACACATTCTCATTTCACTGGAGGTACATCTTGAATCTCTTTTCAGTTCTGTGATTTCTCCTCTGCCCACACCACAACTGGATGAAACCAAGCTTCTTCCCAGCTCCTGCAGCTAGGGGACAATCTGAGCTGGAACCCACCATCCTGACTCTAGGAGAAGCACATCAGATCTCCCCTCATTCCACCTGCTCAGTGCCAGGAGCTGATTGCCACAGCCCTTCTCTCACTATGCCCAGACAGGCAGCAGCCAAGAGATGTCCTGCTGCAGATCCTGGTGCTCCATCACAGCTCTGACAACTGCAGAGGGAGGAACACTTTGGAGCCCCATCCCAGGCCATGCACTTTCACTCTGGTTCAGTTCACACCTCTCCAAGACACATCTCCCACAGTCCCAAAGCACGTTAAAAAAACTGCATTAACCCTCCAACTCCAAACAAATCTCCCCTCCTACTCCTTGCAGGTATGGAAGTTAATGACTCACCAAATGTCACAGCGTAGAAACTGTTATCGTGGTGCTTCATGGGCTGGAGTCTCTGAGGCTTCACAGGACACTCAGACTTGAGAGCACAAACCCCAGAAGATTTCAGAACCAGAGTATTTTAGGGCAAATGTTTCAGACAGTTTTAAACAACAAGTCAAAAGTAGTGGAAGATCCTTAAAAAATGAGACACCTATGGACTGACACAAAGGGAGGTGCAGTATCTTAAGCACTATACAGATCCAACCTCCTCAAAATTATTTCCTGTTCTTCCCACCCCAAAATCTCTGTTTGCTCCCTCCCCACCCAATACTAAGTCCAAAAGAACTTTGGCATTCAACTGGATTTATTTGGAGGTCTAAGGGGAAGGAATGTGTGGCACAGGAGTGTGGGTGAGAACCAAAACCAGAAAGAAGCCAAGCCCAGGAGGGCAAACTGCCAGGTGGGACTTCACCTCCTCTACTGTACTGGGTTCTTCAGCTCAACTCTCAGTAGAAACAAAACCAAGTTATAGTCAGATCTAATCACAGAGAAATTTATGCTCTGGGTCTTCAGTGGATTTTCCACTTTGTAACATATGACAGAACTATTTTTAGTTTAAAAAAAAAGAAAACCACACCAAAAAAAAGCCACCAGGCTTGGAGTCTTTGCACACCCTGTGTAAACACACAATAGCTTCTCAAAGCCAACAAGAGCAAGGCAGGAGCTTGTATCCCACCAGTGAAAGCAGTTCCTCCTCCTCATGTGCTGCCCATCTGGCCATGGAGAAATAAGGAGGTGGTTTTGTGCTCTAAAGAAATTTATTTGGGAATGAGACTTTTTCCACTACTAGAAGCCAGACTCTAAGCTGGCTCTCAGGATCCTAAATCACACCTTTCTTTGGACAATAAATTTGAAGTCACACTTACTGTCCTGTTTTTCAATGAGGAATGATGATGATGAAACAAAAAACAACCCATGATAAAAACTATTACTTAAATGTGTTAGTTTCAGCTGAAGCCATCTTCCATCAGAAACCATAGGATCTGACACAACATAGTTCTCCCCGGGGATGCTTAGGAGTAGCTCAGTGCTTGGTATCTCAGGACTGCTGTAGTTTGTCTTGTATCAAAAAGAAAACCCAACCAAAGTCGAAGTGCACCTGCAGCCTCCGCTCTCCACCCGCTGCAGCGTGCACTGCTGCTCACCCAGAGTCAGCCTCTCTGTCCCCTTGGAAAGAAAAATAATAATACCAAAAAATAATAATAATAAAAAAAAAGTCAAAATCAAAGCCTCAAACCAAACCATCACCACTGCCGCACTGGTTCCAACGGAGTGAGTTCCTGGTGAGGGCTGCAGGCGATGGGTTACTCCTTGGCATCTTGCTCCTCTCCCTCCTGGGCACCATCCTCGCTGGCCTCCTTCTCCTCTTTGCTGCGCTTGTTCTTTTTGTGCTTGTGACGCCGGTGACTCTCCCCCTCCTCACTCTCGTGCTGCTTGCTGTGGTGGGGAAGGAAAGGGAGATAAAGTTCTATCAAGTTCCACCACAGCCTGCCTGTGCACGGGACAGAGCCGAACACGCCAGTGCTGCGCGCGGAGGCAAGAGCGCGCTTTCATCTCCAACAAGCAGCAGGCAGAGCAGAAGTGCGGAGGGCATCAGGGAGACAGGGAAAGGCTGGGATGTTTGCCGGAGCTGTTTGTCTGGGCTGATCTGGTGTCCCACAGGGATGAACCCAGGGTGGGGCCTGCAAACCACAGGAGAGGGCGGCTCTGCACCACGAGCTGCCTCAGCACCCGGCCTCGGCAAGCAGAGAGCAAGACAGGTGCTGTCAGGATAATCCCAGTGTGGGTTTTCTGAGCAATCACAGCTTTGTGGATGGAGATACCTTCAAGATCATCCAGTGCAGCCATTCTCTAGCTCTGCCAAGTCTGGTGCTAAACCATTTCCCTCAGCAACACATCTTTGTGGCTTTTAAACCCGGACAGGGATTCAATCATCTCCCTGTGCATTCTATTCAAGTGGCTGAGAATCCTTTCAGTGAAGAAGTTCCTTCTAATGTCCAACCTGAACTTCCCCTGGGGCAACTTGAGGCTATCTCCTCTTGTCTTGTCACTCATTCTAGGGAGAAAAGACCAACCCCCACCTAGCTACAAACTCCTTTCAGGAACTTGTAGAGAGCAATGAGGTCTGCTTTCAGCCTCCTTTACTCCAGACTGAACAACCCCAATTCCCTCAGCTGCTCCTCATGAGACCTGTTTTCCAGACCCTTCATCAGCTGTGTTGCCCTTCTCTGGACCTGCTCCAGCACCTCACTGTCCTGGCAGTGAGTGGCCCAGATCCATCCTTCCCATTCCTAAGGCAGCTCTAACAAATTTGACATATCTTGAGCTTCAACGTGAAACACGAAATCCAGGTGGTGTTTGAAACCTTCAGTCCTCTTAAGACCTTGGGAAACCCCTGGACTAGAGGCAAGAAAGGGATTGATGAGGCAGATCCTGTTTCTGCTTCTACTCATACAACCAACCTATTACTTGGCTCACTTTGTGCTTTAAAACTCCTCTACTTTCTCAACCAGAGCTGTTTTCCAAGTGCAGCTGGTGAGCTTGGATGTTTACATGGGTTTTCAGTAATGTGGGAGAGATCCCAGCCAGAAGCAGCTCTGATGAGGTGCCCTGCCACTGCCCAGACAGCTGTAGTGTGGATACACAGCCTGGCCAGCAGCCCCATGCCCCAGGGAGGGAAGGTGGGAGCTCTGGTTGTGCCCGCTCTGGTCCTTGGCTCTTCCTAGTAGGCGATTCTCTGCTACTCCTCAAGCATACAATTCTTTCTCTTCAGGCTGATAAAACAGGTGGGGTCTCTAGAGCTGACCATGGTGTGAAGGTAGCAGGATTCAAACAGATCACAGGTAAAAGCAGATGAGTTGATCTCAGGAAGATGTCTGGTCACACAGGACAGACACACACCTCCACCAGTGGCGACAGTCAGGTGTACAGACAAATTCTTGCCCCATCTGGACACCAGTTTAGCAGAGACAGCCCTAATTGAGCCATGGAAGCCCTGGCTTTGAGTCATTTTCTGACTTGTTTATTAAATGGTTTCACCGTTGTTGAGGGGGAAAGAAAAACCAAGCAGGCTGTTGCCTCCCACTCCTCAGCACATCTCCAGCCACCTGGTGGACAGCACCATGGCAGTAGCTTATGCCTGAGCAACATGAGTGTCCTCTTGTATTGAAAGCAGCATTGGTGATTTCTTTCAGACTGCTCAAGGAAACTTCAAAGAAACCCTTTCACCTTTCTGCAAATGCCTGTGACAGGCTCAGCTCTCACAATGCCTGAGGGAGCTCTTGCTCCAAGTGGCCTTCAACACAGTGTGTTCCTCCACTTGCTCTCACTACCAAACATTCCCCACTCCACTGCTCTCAGCATGACACATGGCACCTCTGTGGTTTGAGGAGCAGGGCATAAGTCACCTCACTCCAACCTCATGCTGTACCCCAGCTCTGGAAATCAAGCCCTTGGGCAAGCTCTGATGTTGCTTTGGTGGATCCCACCCTGTTTAAGCAGTCAGGTTTCTAATACCAGGTTTCAGCTCTGAGCAGAGGAAGCTGAGAAATAACCCTTAAAGCTATTGGCTGCTTAGTCTGGTATCAGCTCAGCTTCCATTTGGTTTGTTTTCAGTTTTGAGGCCTTTCTTCCCATCCCTTTGTTCCCAACCCTTCAGCGATCCATCCTTTCTTCAAGACTTATTCATTCCCTTAGGGACAAGAGCAGCCTTTTGCCTCCATCCACTGAGTAGGAGTTTTTCTGATAGCAGTTTCAAAACAAAGGTAAATTACTGACAGAGCTGGCAGGAGTTTCGTCTGAAAGAAGGAAGTTAAAGCACTGAAAACCAGGGAGCAAGTCTGCTCAAGCCATTACCAGGATGTGAAAAGACAGCAGCTGAGCCTTGCCTTGGAGCAGAGACAAGAGGAATAACTCTCACAGCAAGATCATCCACAGCAAATCCATTTTCTCCAGCAAAGCTGGGATTTTCAGACATTGTGCTGTGCTCCAAGTGTTTCATCTCTGCCCAGATCATCAACAACCTCACCACCAGAAGCAATGGACACAGAGCTCTGATGGTGCCTGTCTGCTGCCTCAAGAGGAAATTGCACATTACAGGCTAAAGGAAGCTCTCCTCAAGACACAAAACTAGCAGAAGCATCAGCTCTGAGTGTCCTATGTCCCTGTGGCAGGGATCTGCCACCCCAAAACTGCCTGAGACCTTACCCACATCAAAGGATCCTCTCTCTGTTCTGCCTCCTGCCCAGGTTTCTGCCCAAGAGCATTTTTTTCTGCGTGGATGTCATGGCTTGGGACAGCATCAGGTCACAAGAAGCCAGTATGAGCCAGAACAACCAGTTTGGAAGTGCTGGTGGGTGAAGAGCCAGACATGAGCCAGCACTGCACACTGCCAGCCCAGAGCCAGCTCTGTCCTGGGCTGATCCCCAGCAGTATGGGCAGCAGGTGGAGGGAGGGAATTCTGCCCCTCTGGTTTGCTGAGACCCCACCTGCAGTGCTGGGGCCAGCTCTGGAGTCCTCAGTACAGCAGAGACAAAAAGCTGTTGGGAGCAGGGCCAGAGGAGGTCACAGCAATGATGGGAGGTCTGTAACCCCCCAGCTGTGAGGTTAGGCTGAGAGAGTTGGTTCTGTTCAGCCTGGAGAGGAGAAAGCTCAGGAAGACCTTAAAGCAGCCTTCCAGGGTTTGAAGAGGGCTACAGGAGAGGTGCAGAGGGACTTTTTACAAAGGCATGGAGTGACAGGATAAGGGGTGATGGTTTCAGAGCGAACTAAGCTGGATTTAGATTAGACGTTAGGAGAAAACTCTTCCCCTTGAGGATGCTGAGGCACTGGAACAGGTTGTGGAGGCTCCAAACCCGGAAGCATTCAAAGCCAAGTTGGCAGGGGCCTTGAGCAACCAAGGAAGTGGCCCTGCCTACGGCAGGGGGGTTGGAATTAGGTGATCTTTAAGGTCCCTTCCAACCCAAACCATTCCATGATTCACTCCAGCTTCTTGTCTGCAGCTAAGGTGTGTCCCCAGCAACAGCCCAGCTGGAGCCCAGCAGCTCTCACCGTCTGGAGGACTTATGCTTGCTGCTCTCCTCCTTGTCCCTGTGCCGGCGTTCGCGGTGCCGATCCTCACGCTCACGGCTGCGGTCCCGGCTGCGGCGGTAGTCGCGCTCGAAGTCGTAGCTGCGTTCGCGGCTGTAGTAGCGGTACCGCTCGTCGTCACTGCGGGGCGGAAGGGAGGAGTGAGGCAGGAGTGCAGGCCACTCCCACAAACCAGGAGCTAGGTTTACGGGGCTGTACAACCCCATCCTCACCAACACCTGCATCACGCAGAATGCCGGCTTAGGAGGGAGCCCAAGGACCATCTGTTCCAGCCTCTCTAGGTGATAGCGTAGTTGAAATGAGCTGGCCTGTCAAGCTGAGTCTAAACACTGACCAGCATAGGGGAACCCACTGCTTCCCTTGGGAGATGACTCCAATGTCTCACTGTTCTCGTGGGGAAGCATTTTCTCATGAAGTCCACTTGGAATCTCCTCAGCAGTAACTTGTACCCATTGCCCTTAGTCCTTTTCCATCTGACTCCTTGTACAGAGTCTCCTCCCTCCTGGCAGCCATCCTTTCTGTACTGGTGCATCTCCCACCTCTTACTATAGCAACAGGTATTTGTGATATTCCTGAAAGAACCTGTAACTACGAGCTGCTGCTGCTCACTGAACCCAGACTGTGACCCAATGCCAGTTTCTCCCCACCATGAAATAACTTTCTCCACTGGACTACTACACAGCCGGGAAGCCCAAAGAGTTGAATATCACAGATTTGCCAAAGGAGTACTTTAGCAGCAGGCATGTGGCCAAGGTCTCAGGGCTTTTTCTCCCACAGTCCTTCTGGAATACACCCAAGACATCCAAACATCTTGTTCAGAACCAACAGAAACATGCTCCTCTTGTTCCACCTTCCCTGGTGCTGAGTTTTACTTCCCAATGCTTTTGTTAACAGATAACCTGTAACTCTTGTGCATAAATTACATTAAGGGATCAACTGCTCCATGAGTTCAAAACTTTGAAACTGTTAAGTATAGTGATGTATCCCAAATCCAGATCTACCTCACACTCCTCTCTACACCTCATAGTCCCTATTTGACTTCTGAAAGCCAAAGTCTAAAGGGTTACAGGTCCCACCGTGGGGAAAAAATAGTCAGACTCTGAGAAATGAAATCTGAAACATCACTCTAACAATCACAGGGCTTGGTCTAGACAACCTTTAAATGCCCTTTCCAACCCAAAGCATTCCATGATTCTGTGGAAATCAAGCTGGACAAATAAGGTCCAGTATCTATCACCTGGGAGTGCCCTACAGGACTCCATGGAGCACAGCTACCTGCCCTGATCTGAGAGGTCACCATGCTCCAGAGCTCCCAGCAATGCCAACAATCTGCTCAGCAATGTTGACCACAGGACTTGGCAGCAGCGTCAACCTGCTCAGGAAGTGTGGGAGCCTGAGCTCTCCCAACTGCAACAACTTTGGCTGCTCTCCTCTTCCTCCCCCTTCCACCCACAATGCCCACACATTTGTCAGTGCAAAAAAAAAGGCTGGGGGGTAGGCCAGAAAGCGAAGATTAGGAAAGCATTTCCCTATCCGCTCAACCCCTGGGCAGGGAAGTTCCCCAGCAGGAGGCATTCTGAGTGTGTCTGGAATGACTTTGTGTATCTGAGCCAGCAAAATACTGACACTGCCTGTGACAGAACAAGTGATGGCTTTAGAGCCTCACAGCCCAGCCTCCGGCTCTCTAGATCAATGCTGGGAGGCTGAAAGACTTCCTCTCTGAGTGCTCCCAGCACTGCTGTCACCAGAGATCACACCAGTTCCCACCTAAGAGGCTGTCTCCATCACTGCCACAGAGATGCCCAGCTGGTTAAGGATTTTCAGTTTCTGGTGAAAGACACTCCTTGCCTCAGGAGTCCTTGCAGCAGAGCTGAGCAAAGGAGGGGTGGTTTTGCCTTTGATCTGACAGCTGTGTTTAGAAGACATGAAGCAGCAGCTCCTGTGACTGATGTTTCACACTGAGCTGTGAAGTATCTTACTAGACAGAGGGGCTAGCTCATGTACTGGCCTCACATTACAGGTGAGTGAGCAAGTGTAACTGGTTCTGCTGGCTTCAAACAAAAAACAGAGGCAGGAGACCAGCCAGCAACGTCAGCTGCTAGTTTGTCCTCTGGTTGTTGACCCAAGGTATCCCCTCCCTAGACATTTCAGCACGTTATACTGGTATTGAGGGTGGAAGAGCACTGGAGCAGGCTGCCCAGAGAGGTTGTGGAGTCTGTGTCTCTGAAGACACTCAAAACCTACCTGGAAGTGTGCCTATATGATTTGTTCCAGGTGATTCTGCTCTAGCAGGGGGTTTGGATTAGATGTTGATCAGAGGTCACTTCCAACCCCCACCATGCTGGGATTTGGGGATTCTGTGGTAACCAACAAGCCCATCCCTTGATCAAACACCTTCTGGTACTCCAGGGCAGTCAGAGCTCCCATCTGGGCAGCAGTGAGCAGAGGCTGTGGAAGCCTAGCACTCACTTGTTGTACTCGCTGGTGGTGGGGGTGCGGTCCCGGTCTCGCTCGCGTTCCCGCTCCCGCTCGCGTTCCCGCTCCCGTTCCCGCCTGGAGCCGGAGTACTCCCAATGGCTGCTGCTGGAGCTGCTTGTGCCTTTGTCTACCGTCGTCACCCAGGGCGTGTGGGACGTGGAGATGGGCGGGTAGCTGATGAAACCTGAATCTGCAGTGAGAGAGCACAACCCTGCTCATCTGAAGCACAAACAGCATCTCTGTCCTGCCCTTTCCAAAGACCCCCTCTGGAAATACAGCAGAATCCAAGATGGCAATGGCCGAGCTCCCTGTTGTCCTCACCCTCCCTTTGCACTTTGAGCAATCGGTAGGAACATGTGAACATCTTTTCCCTCAGGAAGACATGGGTGAATCCAGAGTTTTACAAACATCACAGCAACATCTCCCCAGCGCATTCCTGCAAGGGCTGTGCACTCCCCCAGCTCTTGCTCTCCAGGTCCCACTAAAAGACCTCCACTGAGAAAGCTTTCAGCCCATCCCTCTCAGACATCCTGGCCTGGAGAGCAAAGATGCCTGCAGTGCTGAGACAGATGAATTTGGTCAGCCCTAGACTCTCAGCCACACTTTCAAGGTCCCACTTCTCACAGGTACCTTCTGGCCTAAGGTGGTACCTGGGGAAAGGGCCAGGGACACAGGCTGTTAATCAAGGACTCCCTGCCTGGAGGTGTTCAAGGTCAGGTTGGACGAGGCCTTGAGTAACCTGTACTAGTGGGAAGTGTCCCTGCCTATGGCAGGAGGCTGGAACTAGATGATCCTTGAGGTCCCTTCCAACCTTAAAATTCTATGATTCTATAAGGATGAGACAAGATTCAGGACATGGGTTAATGGTCATGGTGGTGTTAGGTTGCCAGTTGAAGTTTATAAGTTTGGAAGACCTTTTCAACAAAAACGCTTCCTCATTGAGATGCTGGCCTGCTGGGGCCTGCTCAGATAGACCAGTGAGGGCATATCCCAGAGCAGAACTACCTGATGGAAAGCTGCATGAGACAACACTTGAGCCTCGCATTTCTCATGAAGGCCCCACACTGCCCACTCCTCCAACCACCTCCTACAGAGGTGGCAGCATGGTGCTCCATGTCATTCTGCCCATCCTGCCTGTCACTGCCTGCTCAGCACAATAAAGAGCTGCTGCTGTTAAGTGCTGGTCACTAAGGAAACAGGAGGATGACATGGGCATTGCTGTCAGGGCTGGGAAAGGGAAGGGAATCTGCCAGAATTCTGGCACTGCCTCCTCCATTACAAAACAAAGGAGATAGAAGTCTGTATGCGCCCGCAGGCAAAGCAGATGATCCACTGGGGGAGGAGGGCATTCAAAAGCTCAGGGAGGAGAAGGGAAGCTGAGGGTGTGGGGTAGAAGAGGTAGGCTTGAGGGAGCGCAAGCAAATGTGTGCAAACAAGGACAAGAAGGTGTTGCTGAGGCACGTGGGGAGCTACTCTGTTGCTGGATATCTGCACCAGAAACCTGATCTGAAGCTTAGCAGTCAGCTACAAAACTGCATCCACCAACACTGCAAAGCACTCACTTGCTGGACATCGTGTGGTATCATCAGTGACTGGGACAGTTTGCATAAGCAAGCACAAGCAGGACCCTACAGCTAAAGCAAACATGATGTCCATCAGCTTAGGGCTAGCCTAAAGCACCAAGTACCAGAGAAGAGATGGGAGCAGTGTGACTGTTAGCATATTCAGTGCTCACCTGCGGAGTTGTAGCCAAATGGTGGAGGCTGCCTGTTGTTGTAGCTGGCTGGTTGGCTGTGGGGAGAGAAGATGACACACATTACTAACACCAGTGACCCCTGCCTCTGTGCTGCAAGTTCACCCCATTTTTTCTAAAGGTCTGTAGGAAACCTATGGTTTTAGTCAATCTTTTTCTGATGAGACAGGAACAGGTTGTCCAGAGAAGCTGTGGAGGCTCCAACCCTGGAAGTATTCCAAGCCAGGCTGGATAAGGCCTTCAGCAACCTGGTCTAGTAGGAGATGTCCCTGCCCATGGCAGGAGCACTGGAATTAGATGATCTTTAAGGTCCCTTCCAACCCAAGCCTGTGATTCATTTTGCACTGCAAACAACCAGAAGCTGATACAGCTGCAGTTGCTTTGCCTCATCTTTTGTAACTGCTGTATGTCACCAACTGCTTGGCCTGCTTTACCCTTCCCTGCCCTAAATCAGGCAGAATCAGGCACTGGGAAATAACTAGCCCTGACAAAGATCAGGTCATCTTTACAGAAAATATCAGGCCTAACATAACCTGCTCTCCACTGCTCTGCCTAGACCTAAGAACTGACCTAACTTCCACTGACTCCTTCCTGTGTCATGAATACACATCAAGGTGTGGATTCCCTACAGAGAATTCCCTAAGGGCTCTGCTCTCAACCCTTAACCCAATCCATCACCAGACTAAGAATTCCTAACCCTGATTTGAGACTTATCCTCCTCCTTTCCTCTTTATGAAGGATGGCTCAGCCCAGGTGTGGTCTTACCCATCCAAGGTTGGAATGAGGAGAGCTGGTGGTGGTGCCAGAGGAGGCGGGAACAACCCTAGGTACAGAAGTAGAAGTCATCACAAAGATCTCACAGCTCCCCACGAGGGAGCAAGACTTCACTGTTGTTTACAGTACAAAGCAGTTCAAGCCTCTTTTTACTCTAAACAAGGCCCTGTTTGTAATTTTCCCTCAGGGTTGTATCTACTACTAGAATTAAAATCCTACAAGCTATGTTAGCACTGTGAGGGCATGGAAAGTAAACCAAAGGAAGAACTATCTTTTGTTCTGGCTTATTCATCTCAAATATAAGATTAATTAAGGAGTAAACATTAACCCTTGCAGTCTTGTGGAAGACAAAGTTCTTGGGCTGTAGACAGAATTCACCTAATGTAAAGGTGTTATTGCACCACTGAGCAGAAGTTTGTCTCTTGCAAAGCAGGTAACAATTTACCTGGTTTGGTTGTTTATAAAGGAAGTCAACTTTGTGAGCTCACAGACACTTAAAAACCATGAAGAGTTACAGCGCCAATGATAGAATTGTCTGAAAGGTCTGGCACTAGCTATGGGCCCAGAGTCAAACACATGGTGAGCTGGTATATAAAATCTCAAGGGACCATCTTCAACAAAGCAGAATTCAGCAGATGCTTATGAAGGCTGCTTCCAGAAATGACATAAAACTCGGAAGCCACAGGCCTCATGACCAATCTGAAAGTGAGGACACGCTGACTCCTCATATAGCAGCTTCTTAAACTTGTATCCATAACCATGAGCAACCATCACTTCCACAGGCAGTTACCATTGCCAACAAGAGCAGACTAACCACCCACTGGCTTGTTTGCACAGCAATTTCTCTGTTTAGTATTAAGCAGCAAAAATTGACACTCAAACTCCACTGATACCAAGGGTAGGAATCATCTGGCCCTCTGCAGTCCTTTACATTGAGGTTAGCAGCTACAGATTTCAAGTCAGGGGAGATCAAGTCAGCAGTTATTGAAGACGTGGGACAGATCACCACCTCTTACTGTGAACAGGTAAAACAGGTCAAAACCTCTCACTAGAAGTGTCTTGCTGCAAAAAGAGCCTGAAGTCTCCAGCTCAACAAGCAGAGATCTACACTGTGAACTAGTTGGGACACATATTGCACTCTTGGATTCTTTTCCCCTTCTCTTCTTCCTAAAATGTTCCAATAAAATGCAATACCTAGAGCATTTCAATCACATTTGCTCACCAAGAGCAAGTTCTTCAAAGCACTACTGTGACAAGCACCCAACTTTCATGGTGCTGGATCACTATTATCATAAGTACCAGGTCTTTTCCCCAATCTCCCTTTCAAACCCAGCAACCTGAAACAGAAGTCATCACGTCCACCTTGTTCCTCCCAAACAATCTGAATCTAAATGCATTTGAAGAGCAGCTGGGCAATGTGATGTCAAAGGTTAAGTCTAAGCTTGTGTCCAGCTGCACTGTAGTATTTGTCTTCTAAATCTGAGCTTACTCTGAGCAAGTTCCTTCCAGTACAAGGTGAAAATCAGCTCCGAAATACTATTGTACACTGAAAGGAGCATGGAAAGTAGCATTTTAACAAACACACAGAAGAATTTTCTGGCTGAGGAACTGCCTGGCTAGTGCTGGTTTTCCACAGCTCCATTTGGGAAGTCCAAGACAGAGTGTGGATACAAAGGCATGGACACAAAAGCTGTGGATCAAGTCCAACATGTCTGACATACAGTGAGGACAAGTCCCAAGTGCTTTAGGTGCATAACCTTTTGAGCACATGGTCCAAATGTCCAGCACAACACAGAGGCAGTGGCCTGACTCCATGGACATGGTCACCACCATGGATTTTCACATCTATGGCATCTAATCACAACGCTCATTCCAGTTGGTCTGCTGAACAAACAGCTACATCTGTTTTCCCCGGTCTAGGCAAAATTTTCAGAAGCAAAAATAAATTACTGCTAGAGGAAAAGTCTGTTTTATAGTAGCTCTGAATTAGTGGGGTTCTTAATTCAGGCACGAGAGCGACTGTTACATTTCTCTATTAGCATTCACTGTCCTCATTGCACATCAGGGTGCAAACGCTTCTGATGGAAATGGTATTTGTTCTGCTCAGTCTCCTCCTCCCAGCTGCCACACAAAGCATTAATTTGTCACTGTGCAAATGTCCTGAGAAGAACTAAACCATTTCACATGGAACTAAGTGGTTTTTGCTATCTGAAGTTCTCCATTTCACTTCCTAAGTTGGCCTTCAGAGACCAGACAAGATGGCATTAAGAAGTCCTACAGATAATTAATTATTAGGTCCACAATATAAAATAAGCAGCTGGAGTTCAACACTGCACTGCAGCTTCTTAGCCCTAAATCAGTCTTTAAAATGGGTCTTGATGTTATCTGGTATTACTTAATTCAAACACATTGGCAGAGTCATCTGTGTGGTCAGAATTTCTGCTGTTATTAAGAGCAAATGAAGACCTACCTGGAATAGGACCGGGTGGTGGCAGACCTGTGGAGATAAACAAGTAGAAGGAGTGAGGACAACAGGAAAGCACATCATTGCTACACCTCAAACTAGATATAACACTGCACTTTTGAATAAACCCTCACATATCCGAGCAGAGAGAAAAACTGCTGCTATTAAGCAGCAATTAGCCTACCAATCTAATTTTCCCTAACAATGATCTCTTTCCCTTCATATTATAGGTAATTTGAAATGTTGCTGCTCTCTCATAGTGGAGAATTATTTTTTCCAGGAGTATCTACACAAAAGCAATTGATTTGGCTTCATGTGATGGTTTGGGAGTTCCCTGCCCCCCCGACACTTTGTAAAATCACCCTGACTAGAATCAGACGGCTGAAAACTAAGGACTGAAGCTCTGTTTACAGCTTAGCAAAACATACAAGCAGAGATATGCACTATATACAGGAATATTTACAGAAGTATACAAGTTAAAGGTAATACAGAAACACAATCCCCCTCCCAGAAATCAGAGACCCCAGGAGGGGCTCCCAACCACCCTTCCACCTCCTTTCCACCCCTCTACCTTACCCCAGGGTCTGGTTTACGTACAAGGTGAGTTTGGAGGATTGGCCAGGGGGGTTAGAAGGAAAGTGGTAAGTTAGGTTACTCGGCAGAGAGGAGAGGACCCACTGGCTCCCAGAGAGGGACCGAGAGACACTGTCTTACCTATGTTTATATTCTTAGTCTTATACATCTCAGCAAGCCTATGAGTGAAGTAGACACCACCACTGTTTTCCTT
>VWZE01025956.1:666578-685041 GCA_013396675.1 Eubucco bourcierii | reverse complement strand
AGCACAACACAGAGGCAGTGGCCTGACTCCATGGACATGGTCACCACCATGGATTTTCACATCTATGGCATCTAATCACAACGCTCATTCCAGTTGGTCTGCTGAACAAACAGCTACATCTGTTTTCCCCGGTCTAGGCAAAATTTTCAGAAGCAAAAATAAATTACTGCTAGAGGAAAAGTCTGTTTTATAGTAGCTCTGAATT
Source organism: Eubucco bourcierii (assembly GCA_013396675.1). Taxonomy (NCBI): domain Eukaryota; kingdom Metazoa; phylum Chordata; class Aves; order Piciformes; family Ramphastidae; genus Eubucco; species Eubucco bourcierii. Next base: position 684,836 of record VWZE01025956.1, on the reverse strand, counting down.
AGTGGGGTTCTTAATTCAGGCACGAGAGCGACTGTTACATTTCTCTATTAGCATTCACTGTCCTCATTGCACATCAGGGTGCAAACGCTTCTGATGGAAATGGTATTTGTTCTGCTCAGTCTCCTCCTCCCAGCTGCCACACAAAGCATTAATTTGTCACTGTGCAAATGTCCTGAGAAGAACTAAACCATTTCACATGGAACTAAGTGGTTTTTGCTATCTGAAGTTCTCCATTTCACTTCCTAAGTTGGCCTTCAGAGACCAGACAAGATGGCATTAAGAAGTCCTACAGATAATTAATTATTAGGTCCACAATATAAAATAAGCAGCTGGAGTTCAACACTGCACTGCAGCTTCTTAGCCCTAAATCAGTCTTTAAAATGGGTCTTGATGTTATCTGGTATTACTTAATTCAAACACATTGGCAGAGTCATCTGTGTGGTCAGAATTTCTGCTGTTATTAAGAGCAAATGAAGACCTACCTGGAATAGGACCGGGTGGTGGCAGACCTGTGGAGATAAACAAGTAGAAGGAGTGAGGACAACAGGAAAGCACATCATTGCTACACCTCAAACTAGATATAACACTGCACTTTTGAATAAACCCTCACATATCCGAGCAGAGAGAAAAACTGCTGCTATTAAGCAGCAATTAGCCTACCAATCTAATTTTCCCTAACAATGATCTCTTTCCCTTCATATTATAGGTAATTTGAAATGTTGCTGCTCTCTCATAGTGGAGAATTATTTTTTCCAGGAGTATCTACACAAAAGCAATTGATTTGGCTTCATGTGATGGTTTGGGAGTTCCCTGCCCCCCCGACACTTTGTAAAATCACCCTGACTAGAATCAGACGGCTGAAAACTAAGGACTGAAGCTCTGTTTACAGCTTAGCAAAACATACAAGCAGAGATATGCACTATATACAGGAATACTTACAGAAGTATACAAGTTAAAGGTAATACAGAAACACAATCCCCCTCCCAGAAATCAGAGACCCCAGGAGGGGCTCCCAACCACCCTTCCACCTCCTTTCCACCCCTCTACCTTACCCCAGGGTCTGGTTTACGTACAAGGTGAGTTTGGAGGATTGGCCAGGGGGGTTAGAAGGAAAGTGGTAAGTTAGGTTACTCGGCAGAGAGGAGAGGACCCACTGGCTCCCAGAGAGGGACCGAGAGACACTGTCTTACCTATGTTTATATTCTTAGTCTTATACATCTCAGCAAGCCTATGAGTGAAGTAGACACCACCACTGTTTTCCTTTCACAGTCTGTAATATAATTTTTCTCTATTAAAGTATTCCAATTAGCCTCAAACCAGCACACTTCAGAACAACTGAAAGGGCTGGAGACGAGGTCCTGTTGCAGGTGCCAGCGGGTCCTTTTGCTTTTCTGTTATTGGTTGGTTTGGGGTTTATTTTTTAAACTTAAAAAAAGGTCACTCATAACTGCAAAGTGAAATCAGACACCCTGGTGAGCAACCAAAAAAAACAAACGAGGACTGGAGCATCTCTGTGAAGAGGAAAGGCTGAGAGACCTCGGGCTGTTGAGCCTGTAGAGGAGGAGCCTGAGAGGGGATCTGCTCAATGCTCAGCAAAAGCTAAAGGGTGGGGGCAAGACTCTTTTCAGCAGTGCCCAGCGACAGGGTAAAGAACATCTGCCTATTTGTAAGCAGTGAAGGGCAAATGTTAAATATGCTGATGGAGACACTTGACAAAAACTGACCAGGTCCAAGGACCCATTTGTTCCCCAATTGCTGACTGTCCCTTAGCATTTAGCAATCAAACCTTTGACTTGCTCCAAGCCTGGGACATTTCAACTTGCAGCCTCAGACTGCTACATGTTGTTGTGAGCACATACCTGGAGGATGCAGAGGAGGTGGAACAGAAGTAACTGGTGGAGGAGGGTGAAGGAAGTGTGGTGGAGGTGGCCCAGCCAGCGGAGGAGGTGGTGGGCCTGCTGGTGGTGCAAACGGCTGCTGCTGAGGTGGCTGCTGGGGCTGTGATGGTTGCTGAGGCTGCTGGGGCGGTTGGGGCTTACTTCCATGGTCTCCAAGGACCTTATAAGGAAGAGGAGTAAGAAGAGAAATTCAATCTATTTGCTCTTGCAGCTAGGACCAAGCAGGCAGTATTGTGACACTTGGAACCAGGTTGTGCTATACTATACCCAGGGTTAAGACCTTCTGGGGAGGAAGGAAGGTTGAGCAAAACAATCAACATACTTAGCAAGGTCTCTTCTCATGAGAGTAGATTCCAGTTGCACACACAACTGTGCAAGACAGTTTCAATGTTATGAACATCTTCTGTTCATGAGAATCACCACTAATAAAGGCTTTGGATTACAACCTGCCATATGTGATGGTGACATAGTACTGCTTCCTTTCTTCTTTTATTTTTTCATCCCAATTTATCTTTCTTGAGGGCAACGAGAGGCCAAATTCTGCTCTAGATTTGTGCCCACATAGGTCAAAAGGAAGGCTGTATTCACATCTGCCTGACAAGAGCAGTGATACACCCACTACTGCTGAAGGACTCTCTCCCTGAGTGACCAATACACAGATGCCAGAGGGACTTGGAAATGCAGGTGTCAATGTCTGTAAGGAGAAGGAACAACAACCATTTCCCCACAAATTCCTTCTCTCAGGTAAACTCTTTTTGGGGACACTGGTGGCAGATTTTGGAAAATGACCACAAAAAATAGAAAACAAAACAAAACAAAACCATGAAAACAAATTTAGGAACTGTGTCTAGACAGGAGAAAGATTCCATATTTGGGGTTTTTTGGTCAGTGGTTGGGAGGAGGAAGGTGGTTAAGAGAGGACTTCTTGGCAGACGGTCCTCAAATTCTACACATAGCACCTTCCTACCTAGAGGCCAACCCCAAACTGAAGTCCTCCTCTGCAGACTTGTAGTTTCCAGTACAACTGTGGAAAGGAAGGGAATAACCCACCTCTCATCTACTCCAAAGAATTCTTTGGGAGACTTGATGAAGAAAGGAACTTGAGTGTCACCAATCAGATGGCAAGGTAGTCTTTAATGGACAATCCCTAGCTCCTAGCAAGATAAAGCTCTTAACACAGAAGTTAATTGAACCTGCAGAAGGTTAACTCAACATAGACACATCTAAATAAGGTGACCCTGCTTTAGCAGCGGGGTTGGACTAGATGATCTCCAGAGGTCCCTTCCAACTGAGATTCTGATATACCACCTACTACTTTGCAGGCAGTAACACTGACCTGGGAGGTCAGGAACAACAGGGATTTGCTCAGAGTTCACCAGAAGAGTAATAAAGTTAGAAATTTGCCATGCCAGAGCTGAACATGTACCTGAATTGGGTTCTCCTCAGCAGCATGCTTATCACGACGTCTTCCTTCTACTCTCCTGATCGTGCCTGCCTGGCCACCAATTACATCGATGGTCCCGCCCAGCTTCCTGGTACAAAACAGAGGCATGAATCTTGTTAGGCTCAAAAACATCAGAACAAGCAGGTTTTCCCCCACTAGAAGACTTTGCTTGTACATTCTTTTCCACCCAGGAAGAAAAAAAGTCTTTCTTTATCAGCCTAAATGATTCTATGAAACATCCAGATCTCAAAGCTCTGGCTCTTCTGTTTTCACCTGGCTTTGTTTTTGTTTTTTTTAATCAAAAGCTTCAGAAAAATCAAGTGATTCTCCCAGCAGAAGCTGCCAATCATAATGGCTCAACTGTTTTGCTCTGTCCAGCCTTATAGATTCCCTCTCTCACTGGAGAGCAAAACTACTCAGCACGTATGAAGCAACTAGCACACAAGCTCAGAAACCAATCGCTCCTCTTATCAGCCCCCAGAAGTGTCATCCCCTTTCCACTTCAAGGGGCAAAGATTAACATCGTGGGAGTGAGAATAAGCCAAGTAAGCACAAGCAGACAGCAATGTAAGCCCTCAAAGCTCAGGTATTTGCCTTGTTTCTTCTACTCCCAGACACTTCAGCTGGGGTATAGATTTCCTTCCTCACGCAGCTCTACATTGAGAGGATCACCAAAAAGTGAATGGGGTTGCACAATCCTGAGGAGAGCACTGCTTAAGAGCATAGTTAAATGAATGGTCACAGTAGTTTCCTGCAATGTTTATAAGCTTCTCCTCTTTCAGGTTTGAGAAGACTCAGCTATCACAGAATCACAGATTGGAAGGGATCTCTGCAGATTATCCAGTCTGACTCTCCTGCCACAGCAGATTCACCTAGGGAAGGTCACACAGAAATGCATCCAGGTGGGTTTTGAATGTCCCCATAAATGGAGATTCCACTACCTCTCTGGGCAGCCTGTTTCAGCGCTCTGCCATCCTCCAAGTAATTCAGTCCTTCCCGATGTCTAGATGGAACTTCTTGTGTTCAAGTTTGCACCCATTACCCCTTGTCCTGTCACTGGGTAGAGCACCGAAAAAAGACTGGCCCCATCTACCTGACATCCATCCATAATATTTACAAGCAGGTCTGCTTAGATCCCAGCTACCCTCATAAAGACCACAGTGCACATATCTTACCTGTTGGGAGGAGGTCCAGCCTTCATGCGCCCTCCCACCAGAGCCAAGAAGTCTGTTTTGAATTCTGTTTTGATGATGTTGTTTTCCACTTCTTTTTCAGCATTTCCTGTTCTTCCTTGCTGAACCTTTGAAGGTAGAATGTAACACATAGGTTTAACGCTCTTCCTTCCAACCAAACACAGTGTCAGAGTCAACTCTCAGCAACAGAAAAGGGCTCCCTTGAGGAACAATCACAGGGCTCTTGCAGACAAGAAACCTATTCTTCAGTCAAGGTAGCAGACAGTTCTGTACATCAGCTAACTATTCCAGCCTCAGCTTGCTGTCTGCTGCCTCCTGTTAGAAGTCCAAAAGTATAATTATTTAATACTATTTTTCATGTAGTCCTTAAAGCAGAACTGGAAATGGCAATATTTGCTGTATTTGGCTGAAGTTCTAACAGCTCTTGGTCACCTGATGAACTTCATAGATTCATAGAATGGTTTGGGTTGGAAGAAACTGTAAAGATCACAGGATGTTGGGGGTTGGAAGGGACCCAACACCGAGTCCAATCCCCCTACTAGAGCAGGACCATAATCTAGTGCAGGTCACACAGGAACGCGTCCACACAGGGCCTTGCAAGTCTCCAGAGAAGAAGATTCCACAACCTCTCTGGGGAGCCTGTTCCACTGCTCTGTGAGCCTTAAAGAAGTTTCCCTTTGTGCTGAGGTGGAACCTCCTGTGCTAATTCTAATCCCCCTACCATAGCAAGGACACCTTCCACTAGACCAGATTGCTCAAGGCAAAAGTTGGTGACCAAAACAGTCTCCAAATACAAAAGGCAGCCATACAACTGCAAGTCATTAGCAACAAGCAAAACAGTCATGGGTGCTCAGCTCCCTTCTCTACAAGCTCTCACATCCACAGGAACTTCCAGTCAGTCACCTCTGCTGCTGAGTAGTCTCCTCAAAGTCAACTGGAAACTCAAAGAAGTCTTGCTAGGCAGCTGGAACTGTTTGTTTCATAAAGATTTTCAGCAGAGATATCTGATCTTTAAAGATACAGTTTTGCAGCACTCATCACCAAAAGGAACACAGACATTAAGATATCCTCTGCTCCTACCCTCTCATCTCTGTGACTACCAAGTCCCAGCTTTACTCTAGCCATATGCAGCAGTAACATGTCACCTACTGTGATCTTATTTTCCGTGCTGATGGGAGGAGCAGGATCCAGTCCCAGCTGAAGCCGTCGCTGCTTTTCACAATAAGCTTTCCATGTTTCTTCATTGAATCCATAATTAAAATAATCAGAAAGATCAGCACCTGCCAAAGAGAGCAGAAGTTAACACAGGGATTCTCACAGACTTAATTCTCAAGTTGTCCCTTAACTGCTTAAATGGGTAGGTAACAAAATAAAAATCTTCTAGAGAGCACAGCTCCCTGTCCATTTGTTCTGTCAAGAAGCTGGTATGTGCCACAGTGGAAATAGTTGTACTTTTTGGTGGCAGGTGGACAACAGCCTGACCAGTGGTGGGACCATCTGGGACACAGAATCCAGCACATATGCAGGCTATTAAGAGACACTTGCAACAAATATTCACCAACTGGATTTTCTCAGACTGGTTTCTTGCAATTGTCTAAAGGACAAGTGGATGAGTCCCTGGCTAAGTGCCAGGGAGAACACAGGAATGATGGTTGCAGATGCCACTGAAAATTAGGATGGTGCTACAAAACCTTGTTCTTAGCAGAGCAAAGCCAACAGGTTCCACTCCTGACTTCTGCTGCTTTTGAGATGAGATTCTGGGACTCATCTGTTCTGTGAAACACAGAGTCACAGAATCATTTAGGCTGGAAAAGATCTCCAAGATCATTGAGTCTGACCATTAACTCAGCACCACATCTCCACAGCCCTGAAACCCCTCCACAGGTAGGGACTCCTGCGCAGCCCTGGACAGCCTGGGCCAGGACTTGACAACCCTTTTGGGGAAAAAATTGTTCTGCATGTCCAACCTAAATCTCCTCTGGCATGACCTGAGGCCATTTCCTCCTTTCCAGTCACTTCTTCCTTGGGAGAAGAGACAAACTCCCACCTGGCTCCAGCCTCCTTTCAAGGAGCTGACATTCTGTGATTCTGTGAGAGTCGTAGAGTGAGAAGGCCTCCTCTCATACTCCTTTTCTCCAGGTTGAACAACCCCAGTTCCCTCAGCTGCTCCTCACAAGATTTATGCTCTAGATCCTTCACCAGCTTTGCTGCCCTTCTCTAGACCTGCTCCAGCACCTTGGTGTGACATGGCTGAAGTGGATGCTTTTTATTGATCTCTCTAATAATACACAAGTTCAGTCATGATCCTATCCACAGCCTTCCAACACTGTCATCCTATTTGACAGTCTTCTGTGAAATGTGCTAATTCAGCAAGACCACTTCAGAGTGAGAGGTGGCCACAGACTGCTTGCCAAGAAAACAGACAGAGGGATAAACATAACTGCACCTAACTCTGAAGGCTCATCTCACCACAATAAACATTACAAAGCACCTCTGAGCCCTGCTAAGGTGTCCCTCAAACATGCCTCTCACAAACCTACTCCTAGACAGACCAATCCTAAACCAAGGGGCCGATACATAAGGGCTATGCAAAACACTCTGACCGTGCTGAGCATGGATCTGCATGGCAAGGTTTAAGTTTATCTTCCAGGCAGGCTGCTTTTCTTGCCCTACCACCCAAACATGCAAATTGTCCCAGCACAGACTCAGCAACATGATATTTACATATCTATTTTATCAGCCTTCATTTCAGCCTCTATCAGTTCTTCCACATTATAGTTCTCCTTCCTCTCACTTCAAAGAGATACCAACCTGCTGAACAATTAACTGGCTATAAACTTGAAATGCTGTTGAGTAACAAGCTACCTGTTATCTAAAATAAACTTACACCTCTGTAGGTTTACAGGTTACACACTTGTGCAGACAGTTTCCCTCTATCTGTATATCAACACTGTTTCAAGGCCAGTTGGCTTCATTTTGGTCCAGGGATGTCAGCATGACCACAATTTTCATGCTTCATCTCTGAACTTCACTATGTTGCTTTCCTTCTTCTCACAGCCACTGGGAAATCCTTTGCAGAGGAAAGGCTATGTGCTCTGTTACATCTGTACTAACTGCTAGCAGAGTGCCTCATTGCTGGTTTTATACCATGACATGCCCATGTAGTTATTAGCAGTTTTGTTCTCTGATGCCCTTTATTTCAGGTGGGCAAGAGCTACCAAAACAGACCACAGACAGCCTTCTAAAAGCAGAACACATTCAACAAGCAATATTTCTGGAAGATAAACAAAGTAGAGGGACTGGAAGGGAGAAGAATTAATTCTGAAAATAGTTAAGTGGAGGTTTTCCATCAGATAATGTTTAATTGTAGCAGGGTTTATATAGCACAGCAAAATTTTGGTTCTTTTTGGTTCCTTCATTTCCTTTAGTATCAAATTCTGATAATAGTTTATTTGTAGCACCCTAGAACTGTGATGCAAGAGTCACTTTTGAGTAAGAATCTTCCCAGGAAGATAAGAGACCATGCACATACTAAACCTGCTGTGAAAAGTACTTCTGGGCCTGCACAATCTAGACAATGTTGTCCAGAAGACAGAAGTGGGGACTGATACTTGTAGTTATGCAGCAGGGGCAGAATTTAGCAAAGAATTAGGCAGTGCAGCTTTTCTAAAAAAAAAAAATTAAAAAAAAAAATTTTAGCCTTTTTAGCCTTTCCTGTCAGAGCAGACAGTGTTTTGCTTCCTTTTATTCATCTGTTTGCAGCAGGAGATTCAACACAAGAAGATGGTTTTCCTATCACGACATGCTCACATGGTAATTGCCACCACCAGTGCCCTCTGCAAAGAGCATTGTCCTGCAGAAGTGTGGACATCCCAGGATCCAAATGAGAAGAGTGCATGGAGATGATTCTGAGTTTGGCCATGAAGAGATACAGTAAGCAAACTCTTGCACATGGAGAGGAGGGTAAACATAACCAACAGTCAAATCTTGGTCCTACTCAATTGACTTTAAGGTCAACAAATATTATCATATCAGTATCACGGAACCGCTTTGTTTGGAAAAGACCTCCAAGGATTAAGTTGAACCTTTATCCAAGCACTAAACAAGTCGTCACAAAACCATGTCCCTCAGCACCACATCTACATGGCTTTCAAATACCTCCAGGGATGATGACCCCATCACCACCCCAAGCAGCCTAATCCAGGCTTTGACAATCCTTTATAGGGAAGAAATTCTTCCTCATGTACAATCTAAACCTTCCCTGGTGCAATTTGAGGCTGTTTCCCATCATCTTGTCACTTGTTCCTTGGAAGAAGAGCTCGACCCCCACCTGACTTTCAGGGAGTTGTAGAGAACCACAAGGTCTCTCCTCAGTCTCCTTTTCTACAGGCTGAACAACCCCAGTTCCCTCAGCTGCTCCTCAAAGAACTGTTTTCCAGAACCCTGTATTGCACAATATACAATATAATAATTTTCTGCAATAGGGAATAAATAAAATAGAACCTTAAATAAAAAAAGTTAAGTTACTAGAGGAAATGCAACTCAATTTTGGGTAGACGTGTGGCTTGATAATCACTGAATGTCACTGGTTTTCTGGATAGGTATCAGAGGCTGAACAACATGCATTGTTCTGACTTTCCTACACCCTGGCAGCAACAAATGGACAGAAATTACATGTGAAATAAAGGGAAAAAACTAGAACTGCAGAAAATATTTACCACAAGGAACTGTGAGGCCCCACCTGGTTTCCTCCACGGTTTGTCTTCAAATGAATCTAAATCCACTTCAATAACAGGCAATCCGTTTATATTCCCTGCAGCATCTAAGTCAATACCTTTGGGCTGCAACTTGGCTTTGGAGAGAAGAAAAACCATTACTATGTTGAATGCAATGCCTTTAATCCTCTAATTTACTGAGCAAATTACTCCAGTCAAAAAGAAAAGTGTTACTGTGAATTCATTGCTGGCTTTAGAGTACGTAGGAAGCAACAATCAACTCCTAGCAAAAATTACTTTAGCCGCTCTATAAATAAATATCCAGGGTATGCAGCATTTTCAGGTGAAGAGCAGAGAAGCAAATCCAGCCCAGAATGGTGCTACAGACAGAAATATTTAATAAAACATGCGTCAAATTTACCCCAGATCAAAACAAAAATATTTTCCTAGCCAGGCAAATATTTCTTTTTCCCTCACAAGATACACAGATTTTCTTGTTAGAAGAGATATCTTCAGGATCAGTCTTAAGACAATTGTGAACAGGAGTCAGCAAAAATCTGGTGGGTAAAGAAACTTCAAGGGGAATTTGTTCTTATTTTGTTAATTAGAAAAGTCATTTGCATAAAGAAATTAATGGAAGGAAGTATATGAAGCCCGTGGAAGGAGAGAATCCAAGTTTCGATATACAATATAGACTAAACTGAACAGAGGGGAAAGTTTCATCTGCAGAAATGTGTAGTTGATACTCAAGGCCAAAGCTTACTTCTTTTAGCATCTTACACTGCAAGTAGCTCAGTAATCTGACCATGAACTTTTTTTCCAAGCAATTTAGAATGTTTGGTCCCAGTGAAACAAATAGTTTAGAAATATTCTGGGGATTTTTTCACTACAGAAGAAATAATCGATGTCAGCTTCTTCCTGGTTTAAACAGAATTACAGATTTAGAATTTCAGAATATAACAGAATAACAGAACTGTAACAGCTTGTTCAGTGACAAATCATTAAATCTTTCCACTGCACCCTAGACCCCAAGACTATCCTAGAACCCACTTCCTATTCCTAGTTTAAATAAAATGCACAAATTTTGTATCTTCCAAAACACAGGCCAAGATTTGCAACTGCTCCAGCTGTCAGATAAGTGACAAATGAGTGAAACATTGCAAAAGATGAAGGATAAAACCATCATCAGTACCTGAAGCAGATGCTCCATAGCCTCTACCCGTTTTCAAGTTCAGATTCATAGGAGTTCCCCTGTATGGAAAAGAATCACTGCATTGGTATCTGAACAAGCCACTGGGATGAAGATTTTCAGATAAAAGGTATTCTACCTTTTAGTAGAAGCTTAGCTCACTTGGGTTTATTCATACCTCTCTGTGATTTCTAGTACCATCTCGCAACACCTTAAAAGTGAAACTGATTTGCCACAGAAGTTTCTCTAACCCTACAGAAATGCAGCAGTCTCTGACCAACAACAGAACCCAAGAGCACTGTCTGGAACCTGAAGGGAAAGGTTATTTCACACTGTGGTAGGTAAATGGAAGGGAAATTGCTGAAAATCCCAGGAGGAGAGAAAGCAGGTTTTGAGAAGAATGTCCGAGTTGCTAACAGATGGAGCTACTCAGTGTAAGCCATCAGTAAATCCATGCTGAAACCACCTCTACAATAAGAGAAGGAAGTTATCCATAAAGTGGAAATCCTTAAGGTGGAAATATTAGGGTGTGGTGTGAAGCAGGCAAGTGTCATTTCCTGAAGGAAAAGGCTGCTAGCAGCAAGAAAAAGTGTTGTCTTCTTATTTTTATTCAATACAAATTTGGTAGAATTTGAAGACAGTAACATAACTTCCTGGTTAGTAAAAGCCAGCCTCACCAGTTCTGAACCGAGGAATTAAAACCCCACATTAGTATGTTTCACAGCTTATAAAAATTCTAATGAATGTAGATATGGGTTCTTGAAATTTTCACAGATGAGGAGTTAAATGTAACCTCCCCCACTTTGATTTTGCCTGTTGGAGCACAGTAATCACACGATTAATTTTCCAACAGCAGCCCCATGAATTATTGCTCCTATTTTACAGATGGATTCTCCAACAAGCAGGACAGAGCTGACCATCAGCTTCTAGTCCCATTCCAGTGCTCCAACTACTGTTGCTGTGTTTCCCAGCAGACAATCAGCTCTGATTCCTGCTTCCAAGCCCAGATAACATGCCAGAGCTATCTCAGGTGAGAACTCGACACCACAGCCAGCCATACATACATGTATGATGGTGCTCCCGTTTTAATGTTGCCAATTGTAACTTTAACGTCGTCATCATCGCTGTCGCTATCGCTGTCATCTTCATCATCTTCACCACTTGGAAGGGCCTAGCAATAATAAAAGTTCATGAGTACATAAAATCGAGGCTCACTAATACATAAAAGTAATTAATTTCGCTCCAACGTTACAATGTTTGAACGATGGAGGACTATGAGGAAGAATGATTGTGATAACAAGGCATAACTTTTACTGCACTCCATGGTCACACAGCTCTGGAGGCAAAAGCCATGGAAGCAACCAGTCTTCAATGGAAACAGACAAGTCCCCACAAAGAAACTTCTGTGTCCTTTCAAGAAGTCACCCTACGTTAGCATTTGGATGAGATATCTGAGGGTTGGGAATGTTAAGCTCAGTTCCAAGAATTTCTCCATAGAATCACTTAGGCTGGAAAAGATCATTGATTCCAACCATTAACTCAACATAACCAAGCATAACATCTTCAGAGCTTTTTAACCCCTCCAGGCAATGGGGACTCCACCAGTGCCCTGGTTGAGGGCTTGACAACCTTTTCAGTGAAGAAATTTTTCCTAATGTCTAATCTAAATCTCCCTTGGTGTAAATTGAGGCACTTTTCTCTTGTTCTGTCACTTACTGCTTGGGAGACCAACCTCCACCCAGCTCCAACCTCCTTTCAGAGAGCTGTAGAGAGTCACAAGGTCTCCAGTCAGCCTACTGCTCTCCAGGCTAAACAACCCCAGTTACCTCAGCTGCTCCTCACAAGACCTGTGTTCTAGATCCTTCACCAGCTGTGCTGCCCTTCTCTGGACCTGCTCCAGCCCCTCAATGTCCTTCTCAGAGTAAGGGGCCCAAAACTGAATTCAGGATTCCAGCTGCACCCTCACCAGTCATGTTCCAAAATTCCTCTCCCTTACTCTCTTGACAGACCTGAGGCTTTTCTGATACATCTCCTTCCATCATTCACAGGGAAGTATGCAATCACCAAAATACATCCACCAGGCTTCACCTAACATTCTTGGAGCAAATACTCTCCCATCACAACTTCAATGAGAGGAAGCTGTTGAGGAGCTTGGCTTGGCTTACTTAGCAAGTCCCCAAGTCACGTCACTTCACAGAGTAACTTCACAGTTCCTGATTTGATTCCAGTGCACCACCACTGCTGGGGCACAGAAGCAAAGGAAGTCTTCCAGGCATTCATCAGTACAGTTTTGCAGGATCCATGAGATGAACGAATACCTCAGGACTACATAAGAAAGGTGTTCACAACCCTCCCTCTCTGTCCATGGCACAAGAGTTAATCAGTTCTTTCATTAGCCCACCGGGGCAGAAAACAAACCCATCAAAAAAGACTAGAGCGGAGAGGGGAGAAGCAAATCTCCTCCTATTCTTTCTACACTGCGCCACTAGACTGCACTCTAAGAAGTCCGATTCCCAGCACTTTGGGCTATCTCAGTGTCTTCCATACTTGACCAACCCTCAAGAAGTCATACTAAATATTGAGCTGGAAGTAACATCACATTCTGCTTTTCCTGCCAGACTGCTGCATCAGAAGCTCTCATGAGCCTCTTCGGTGGGCAAAGAATAGAGGTCACTGCCCACTACAAGAGATAAGCTGAGGAGAGAAGCTTGTTGCTGTAGCTAGGATTGAGAACTGACCATCAGCACACTCCTACAGCACAAAGGTAACATGTTAGGCAGTAGCAGCATCTTTACACTTACATCTTTTCATCCATGGGCACTGAGAAGCACAAAAATAACTAGGTCTACCATTTGCAGTGGAACACGTACATGTTGTGACATCTCTCGGTCTTCGTTGCTGACAGGCCGGTTCTCCTGAGGAGCATCTTGCAGAGGATGAGAGGATTCTGTGTGTCTAGGAAAGGTGACAGATAACAGAAAGTGGGTAAGCTCAATCTAGAGGTCCAACTATAAACATTTCTTGAGCATCTGTTCAGGTGACCATCATGTAACAGCTTCACTCACAGAGTGCTTATTCTTCTGGCAGTTACCTCACACCGACAACAAAAATATTAATCATGGAATCATTATGGCTGCAAGAGACCTTTAAGATCATCAACTCCAACCATTAATCGTCCCTGTCTGGCTTTGCTTTTGCTGAAAGGAACCAGTGTAGGGCTTCTGAAAGCCTAACAGCATGATTGCCCAGCCAAACACCACTTAATAGCTGATGTGTAAGTGGTAGCTCTAAGAGCTGTCAGCTTTGGTTCAGCACAATTATGACTAATAGGACTAAAACCCTAATAAGCCAAACTCCACCTCGTCCTTAAGGATGCTGGTAATTATTACAGAATCCCAGCATGGCAGAAGCTGGAAAAGACCTCTGGAGATCAACCATTCCAAATCCCCTGCTAAAGCAGGGTCACTCAGAGCAGTTTGTTCAGAATCGCAATGGCCATGTGGGTTTGGAATCTCTCCAGAGAAAGAGACTCCACAACCTCTCTGAGCAGCCTGCTCCATGTCTCCAGGACCCTCATACCAAAGAAGTTTCTCCTCATGTTCAAACGAAACCCTTACTGCCCCTTGTCCTGCCACTTAACAGAGCTTGCCCCCATCCTCTGGCTCTTGCTGAGCATTGAGAAGAGCACCTCTCAGACTGTTCTTCCTCAAGCTAAATACACATATTTAAAAAGCAGCAAGGGCACCTGCCCCGTAGAAATTAAGGGAAAGTCATTCTAGTGCTCCTACAAATAGCTTACATTAAAGAGTAGTTAAAATTCAAAGAAGACAAGTTATTATCCACCTAATCTCACTCATTACAAATCAGTCTTGATGCAGTTAACAGCCAGGTTGAGATTTACCTCCAGTTAAAGAGCTCATATGAACGTTAACATTTTTCACTGCATGAGCCAAGCAAAGAAAATCAAACTGATTTACAAGTGCTACAAAAAGAGTGTGCTGAGTGGTATAGAACTAAAACACAAAGAGAAATATTTTTTCTCTAATGTCATCAGGAAAACCTAGTGGAAAATCAAAATCACTTTGGCTTTTCAAGAAACAATTAGAACAGCCCAGGAAATCAAATTCTCCTCCAGCATTCTGTGGAGATACTGCTATTAATGTGAGACCCCTCACTAGACAATAAACATACATAAACAGAGGTAACACCTAACAGACTCCAAACAACTGGTCACAGTTCAGAGATGGCAGGAATGGGGACACCAAACAAGCCAAAAGATCACTCTAACACAAATCAGAAAGGAGCTACTGAGCATAAAATAAAACCAAACCATCAATACAGACAGTTACTGAAGCTCCTATCTTAGAAAAAAGCCATATCAAAGAAATTCAATGCTCAAGCCAAGGTATAGAAGAAGGGATGAAGAGTCAACAGTTAACAAAGGAAGCACAGGCTCATTTTGACCAAGTTCTTGAGGTGACCAGCTGAAGACATTCTGAGTTATAGAAGTAGCCAAGACATCTTAAGGGAAAACCAGCCTCTAAAAGCACTTCAGAGTTGTAGACACGGGCTATCACATCAGGGCCAAAAGATATACCACTAGAGAAAAGCTCCAAGACCTTTTGCGTTCTGTCTGCCCGATACAAGCATCTCATGGCATTGATCTCAACTCTGGAATTTTAAGAATTCATGATGACTGAATTAAGGCAGTGACAAGTACTACCTTCAGCTTCAAGTCACATGAAGTTATCTGTGGGTGTGCATTAAAATTTATGATCTGAGCTCAAATAAACATTTGCTATGGAACATTCTTTCCCTAACCTGTTTACTGTTCAAGAACGAACAATTGGACAGGTCCACAGCCATCATCTGGATGCAAAAAAAAAGGTTCTGATGTCCCCAGGTGGTCACCACAACCCTGTGCATTGCTGAGATGACAGTATCTTGCTGGTATTTAACACATCCTTTAGGCTAAGAAATATGAATGGGTGCTGCATCCTGCACTGAACTGATTTCTGCTTCACTGGTAGAGACAAACACTCCAGACAAGCCAGCAACAGAAACTTGGAGCTGCAGCCCTCAACAACATAGCAAACAAAGAGTAATTTTTCTTAAAACACCCCACAGCTCTTCATTTAGGAAGAGTCTCATTGTAAGGAAAGAAAGAAAAACATAAAGAGGAGGGAGACAAAAAGGAGCAAAACCAAAAAGGGAGCTTTTGTGTGACCACTAATGATTTCCTTCACATATCTTGCAGTTAGCAGAGGCATTTGTTGGAAATTCATATCTTTAATCCTGTTTGTAAAGTAAAATTATATTCAGATGATGGTCACAACAGAATTAAACATTTATGCAAGTCAGCATTTAATTTCCACCTACAATAGAAGTTGTTCATTTTCAAGAAAGCTCATGGGAAGGTTTTAGACAACAATTTACCAAGTCTGCCTAAAACTTGGCTGCGAACAAGTTTGTGTATTCCCTAAGTATATGATGCTACAGAAGCATGACAGGATCTGTAACAATGTCAGAAATTCCAGATGTTGAATTCACAGTCATCTTAAAAGGGCAATAAATATCAAGTTGGATGTGTTCCAGTTCAGAGTACTAGATTATGGTCCTGCTCTGCCAGCAGGGTTGGACTCGATGATCTCTTGAGGGCCCTTCCAACCCCTAACATCCTATGATCCTGTGAAACTGAACTTTTGAGAGTGTTCAGCACAGAAGTCCAGGGAAGATGAGAGAAAACTATGCCGATGCAAAACTGCTACAAATACAAGGAGTTACTAAGGACAGATAACACTTGCCACAAACACAAAGCTAAACTGATCACTGAGTTGTTCCCAGGTCTCACTCAAACCACATTTTTTATACATATCACGCAATCCGTTGATCTGATCATGTCCAGTTCTACTTAGGCCCAAAGTTTTTAGCTTTTCCACACTAAAACACAGGCCACTTTTTACCCGTGCCAGGCCAATACAAAGGCCAATCCTCAAGATACCATTTTTCCCAGAGAATTAAACTGGAAAGACAGATCTGATTTAAAACTAATTTGGGACAAAAAAAAAAAAAAAAAAAAAAAAAAAAAAAAGTAGCAAAAAGTTAGGTTTCTAAATTAAACCTGATCCAGTTCACCTTCCAACTCCCTAAATGCTGGCCTACCCCAAGAGTAGCAGCTGGGGATGATCCCGTGGGATAGGAAGAAGACAGGCTGCTCTTTCTGGGAACAGCATTGGAATGAATTACTCCTAAAGTTATGTTCACCATCGCTTGATCTTCACAATGTGTATTGTTTAAATGAATAATAAGCCTCCGGACTTACCCAGAAATTGGTCCATCTTCTTGCTTTCCAGTGGTGTCATCTGCAGAAATAATAGTGACAAAAATTATCATTCAAGTAAAAGAAAAGCAGCTAAATTCAAGCACAAAAAAGCATCACAGATATGGAGATATCTCATTAGTGCCAAGGCACCAGAACCCAAATGTTCTCTTTTCAAAGTTCATATACAAATAGAGCAACTAAAACACACACCAATGAACAAAACCTGTCTGCATCAGTGAAATCTTATGCAAATGATTCAAAATCCAAAACATGAATGGAAAGTCTCAGAACAGGATTAAATCCAAGTATCACAGATGGGACTGAACTCAGCTCTGAAGGTCTTCATAGACTTTTAACACTTCAGGGAAGAAAAAATGTGAAAGCACTCGTGTGGACAATCTGTGAGAACAAAGACGTTTAAATAAAAGTCCTATGCCTTCACCTAGGGACACACAAACACAGCAGTCCCCTCCCAACCCTAGGGTTCATCTCCATCAATCAGATCACAAAATGTGGACTAGTAAACTGAAATTGTACCAAAGCATCACATTAACCTCTTTGCATCACGGTGTGAAATGTTTAACGGACAATAACCCATCCCCAAAAAACATGCAGCCAAAGCGCCTGCCCCGTAAAGGGAAGCTGCCGGCTCCCTCCCGAGAGCGGGGGCAGGGGCGTGACACCCCGCCGGGGCCGGGTGACACGGCCAGGGCCCCGCACACCAGGGGCACACGGAGCCACCCCACGCTCCCGTTCCAGGGACGGCCCGTGAGGCGGGGCCGGGAGAAACTGGTGGGTGCTTTGCATTGCTCCCCCTTCCCCCGCTTCCCGGGGCGAGGCCTGGCTGCGCGGCCGGGGGCAGCGGTACCTACCCCCGTAGAGCCAGTGCTCCTCGTCCTCCTCCGCCTCTAGCGGTGCCGCGCCCGGCACGGCGCCAGCCGCTGGCGGCTCCAGCTCGGTGGCCATGGCCGCTAAGGGGAGTGGGGGCACCCGAGCCGCCCGCCCGCCCGCAGCAGGAGGTGAAGGAGGAGGAGGAGGGACGGGGAGGAGGAGGAGAAGCGGCGGCGGGCGCCGAGACCCCACTAGGCTCCCGCCGGGGCCTGAGGCGAGGCGCGCATCCGCTGCGGTCGGGACGGGGCGGGGATGTCCGCAGCCGTCGGGCCGCGCTGAGGAACGCCGGGCTTAACGCGCCGCCATTGCTCTTTCTTTGGCTCCGGCGGGCGGGGAAGGGGCAGAGGGAGGCGCGGAGGAGGGCGAGACCCCCCGGCGCGGAGGCCACCGCCGGGCCTTAGCGCCGCCCGCTCGCCCTCACAAAAGGCGCCGGGCCCTGGGCGAGCGCCGCGGTGGCGCATGCGCGGCGGGAAGGCGCAGGCGCTGAGGGGAGCGCAAGAGCCTCAGGCGGGCGGGAAGGGTTGGAGCGCGGCAGCGTCGGCTGGGCCTCAGCGGTGGGGCCCGGCCGCCTTCCTCGGCCTGCGCCGCACGGGAGGGCCCCAGTGA
>VWZE01025956.1:627711-666533 GCA_013396675.1 Eubucco bourcierii | reverse complement strand
CGGTGGCCATGGCCGCTAAGGGGAGGGGGGGCCCCCGAGCCGCCCGCCCGCCCGCAGCAGGAGGTGAAGGAGGAGGAGGAGGGACGGGGAGGAGGAGGAGAAGCGGCGGCGGGCGCCGAGACCCCACTAGGCTCCCGCCGGGGCCTGAGGCGAGGCGCGCATCCGCTGCGGTCGGGACGGGGCGGGGATGTCCGCAGCCGTCGGGCCGCGCTGAGGAACGCCGGGCTTAACGCGCCGCCATTGCTCTTTCTTTGGCTCCGGCGGGCGGGGAAGGGGCAGAGGGAGGCGCGGAGGAGGGCGAGACCCCCCGGCGCGGAGGCCACCGCCGGGCCTTAGCGCCGCCCGCTCGCCCTCACAAAAGGCGCCGGGCCCTGGGCGAGCGCCGCGGTGGCGCATGCGCGGCGGGGAGGCGCAGGCGCTGAGGGGAGCGCAAGAGCCTCAGGCGGGCGGGAAGGGTTGGAGCGCGGCAGCGTCGGCTGCGCCTCAGCGGTGGGTCCCGGCCGCCTTCCTCGGCCTGCGCCGCACGGGAGGGCCCCAGTGACAGCAGCTGAGATGGGCACAGGATCGCCTCCCCATTGTCACACCAGGCCGTTTCCATGTCCCAGGGATACGCGAGCCTTGTCAAGAGAGCCCACCGTCAGCTGAAGCGCGGCGGGTTTCACTCGCATTGAAATCATTCACATCTTTCGTTTTTCACATCACCCATCCGCGGAGAGCTGCTGTGCAGCTCTGCAGCCCTTACAGGGCTCCACAGACTTGGCTGAAGAGCTACCAACATTTTCTTCAGCCTTCTCCCACTGACTCTGCTAAGATTGAGAGTGGAGATCTGAAGTGAGGTGAGCATAGAGAGCCTAAGAGCCCAAAGAGCCAGTGTGGCTCTCCCATGGACAGCCCACAGGGAGCTCCCCAAAGGTGCTAGGCTTTCCAGACCAATTCCTGGAAAGGTTTTAGCCTCAAATCACTTCCAAATGACGCTGCTATTTGTGTTCATTTCACAACTCCTAGCAGCTGTTCTGTCAGTATTGATACTCACAAAACACTGACACCATGAAAGAGTTTGGTACTTTTTGGGTGGGATTTACATGACCAATTTCTGGGTTTGCAGCTCAGAAGTCGGTTTCACATTTTACACCCTAGAGAGTCAGCACCTGCTGCTTATTCTGCAATTCCAAGCCATCTGCCATCTTCTGCTTCAGAGCAGCTCTATCAGTATCATCCTGATGTTTCAAAGCTCTTAATTCCATCAGCACTAGGTAAAAACCTCGTGTTTTTCACCACTGCTTAATGCTACAAAAAAATAGGATCATAAAGCAAGTTACCTTTTCCATATCCTTAGCAATGAAAACACTTCTCTAGAAGAATTACCTGAGAAGCATCTCCTCTCTTTGTGGTTCCAACATGGTGAGGCTCCATTCTTTGTTCTCCCTGGCTTTCTACTAGAGGTGGGAAGAAATGCTGAACAACTGCTCACTGCAGCAATTTGATTAGGAATTATAGTTGAGTTAACCTCTAAGATTTCCTGGTCATATAAAAGACAAATGGTTTCAGATTAACTCACACAGAGGTGGGAAACTGTGATTTAGAGAGCCTCAGCAACCAACAACCCTTGTGAACTACTGTGTTTGGATTTTTTTTTTTCTAGAACTTGAAAACTTACAAACACTTGAGAATTATCTAAAAAAAAAGAATAAAACTCAATAGGAATTAAATTAGGTTTTGAAGGAAGTTATTTGTACTTTGATGGAGGAGGAGGAAAAGACAGGATCTTCTCACTGCTGATCAATAGTTACAGGCTAGGGAGCAAGAGAATGGCACAAGACACCCTTCAGTGGTGCTCAACGTTGCCCAGTGGCAGGACAAGGGACAACAGGCACAAACTGGAACCCGGGAGGTTCCACATGAACAGGAGACACTTTGGTGTGAGGGTGCTGGAGCCCTGAAGCAGGCTGCCCAGAGAGGCTGCAGAGTTCTTCTCTGGAGAGATTCCAAACCTGTCTGGACATTCCCATCCTGGGTAAACTGGTGTGGGGCTTTAGCAGAGGTTTGGACTGGCTGATCCCCAGAGGACCTTTGCAATCCCCATCATGATGGAATTCTGTGAAAAACAGTTTTCCATTTACAGCCTTGCAGTTCATAATCTAGCTCAGATTATGATGTGGATTGAGCCTCTGTGGCTAAATTTTACTATCCAGTAATCTGTCACTTTAAAGTCAAAACAGATTTACCTTTGATGATGGATGAAATGTGCAGGTAGCTAGGAAACAAGTGTGGAATTAAGTCCATGGGCAGCCCTGCACTGCTGGGAGGCACTGTATTGCTGTGGTTTCTCCAACCATTCCCATTATTAATTGGACACTTTGATCTGCTTTATTCGCTCAGCCTTGGGGCTACTGTTTGCAGAAAGTACTAATAGACCATATTCTGCGAGTCATGTGGCTTCAAAGCCTCTCAAATTGGGCACCCACCACAACCACCAGGCATGTTAGAGCACTGTCTACACAGCTGCCCAAAGGAGAACTCCTTTTTACTGTTGTTGCCCTATTCAGACACCTCACTGTCATCAATGTCCCAAGGATATCCCTCAGAGACATTGTCTGGAGAGCCTGTAATTTTCAAATTACTCACACTTACACATCATGTAATTTACACTAAATACAGAGCAGTCATGACCTTTTCTTTAATAGAAGCCTTTTAATTTAACTATAAATTCTTTTTAGTCTGAAACCTACTGCAGATTCTCCTCCCAATTTTATTATAATTTTGGATATCCCCTGTGGACCAGTGTTCTTACAAAGTGTTTTTTTCCTAACAGGAATCTCAGGTCATATTTATTATTAGACATATAAATCTATTTTCTGCAGAACTTTGAATTTACTGTACCAAAAAAAAAAAAAAAAGCTATTGTGGATCATAACATGGTTTATATAAAGGGTGTAAAGTTAAAGGTAAATATATTCAAAGAAGAATCTTCTGAACAGATCCAGTGTCTACAAAAATGCAGAAAAATCAGTGGTGTAGCCTAAACACAAATGTGCCCTGTTCCTGTGTTTGCTAAACAAACGGGTGTAGATCAACAAAGCCCAAGTAGGTCAAATATAACCAAAACAAACCCATTAAATCTCCCTATTCCTACCTAGATAAACTACAAGGAAATTTACATCAGGGCTTTTAGAAAATGACAAGCATAATTCGGGCCTCCATCTCAGAACTAATGTTTTCAGTAAAAGCATTTTTGTTGGCTTTGCAGAGAGAACCTGTCAGTGGCAAAGACTGTTTTTTCTGTCACAGGAAGAATGGGGAGCAAACAGACAGGAGGACTGGAAGGACGACTGTAAGTATCAAGAAATTCCAGTTCCAAGTGTTAAATGATGAGTCTGGGCTGTTGGGATCAGTAACAAGTATCTATTGGGAGCTTGTATAAACCAGAAGGAACGAAAGTCCACAATTTACTGCAGGATGGCTATGAACCAGAAATCAAATACTGCCATTACAGAAACAGATGTGAGCCTTGAAGTGTAATGCCTTTGGTTATTTTCAGAGGAGATAGGGAACTGTCTCATGGAAATACCTGGTACCTTGGCCACGCACCACTCTGCAGCATCTGATTGGTTCTGGTCACCTTTACTCAAAAGAAAATTAATTCAAACTGCAATAAATGCAAGCAAATGCAAATAGGATGATATAAACCAGAGAACTTTGCTTTTCAGAGAAGACTAACATTTCATTTTGTCTAGCACACGAAGACTAAAGGGTTTAAGTTTCTATAGGCTTAATTACAAAATATAAATTCAGCTGGAACACAACTCTGTGCTGCAGAATCATGTTGACATGACACATAGCATGGCAAATAGATTGGCACAGAACTTACAGTAAGCTTCACTACCAAACAGTTCTGAAACTGCCTTCTGAATAGCAGAAGTCAGGGCCAAATCCCAAGCATTTTTCAAATGGATCTCTTCTAGTAGTCTAGGCATTACATCTCATAAACCTCAACAGGGGAATGATGTCACAACTCAACCCAACATTCCTACACATGGCCTAGCACCACAGCAACATTCTCTACATTTCTTACACAACATTCAGCAGCAGCTCCAAGCTTGTGGATGTCAACCCTGACACTCCCTGGTTTGTCCAGAACAACCGAGGACACCAACAAAACCACTGCACATGCCCATTCCAGCAATGCAGCAATTCCCCCCTGGGGATGAGCCAAAGGCTTTAAGTCCTGCTTTCACAGCTACAAAGTTAACACGCACAAAAGGCTGCATTGTGCCATGTTCGCAATCCTATAAGCCTATGATTTGTGTCATACTAACATGCTATCCATGCTCCCTTTGAGGTGGACAACACAGGCAAAAACCCGATTTTTGGAGAGGAAAGCTGCAAGAGACTGCTACAACAGGTCATAGAACTGCAGATCTGCTTTGTTTGGGCAAGACTAGAAGATCAAGTCCAACCATTCTCTAACTCTACCAAGGCTGGTGCTAAACCATGTCCCTCAGCACCACTTCGCTATCTCCTTTAAACACCTCCAGGGATGGTGATTTAACCACCTCCCTGGGCAGCCTATCCCAGTGTTTAAGAACCCTTTCAGTGAGGAAGTTTCTTCTAATATCCAACCTAAACCTCCCCTGGTGCAGCTTGAGGCCATTTCTTCTTGTCCTACCACTTGTTACTAGGGAGAAGAGACC
Source organism: Eubucco bourcierii (assembly GCA_013396675.1). NCBI lineage: Eukaryota > Metazoa > Chordata > Aves > Piciformes > Ramphastidae > Eubucco > Eubucco bourcierii. The sequence goes on along the minus strand of VWZE01025956.1, from coordinate 661,842 downwards.
AACACCCACCTTGATCTAACTTCCTTTCCAGGAATTGTGGAATGACAAGTCCTTCCAGCAGAAGGCCTGCAAGCCAACCAAACAATTATCTGGAAAATGAAATGTGATCATTTCCCATTTTTTTTTATTGGAAAGCCTTCATAAGCTTTCCAAGTGTTGTTCATTAAACCAAGCGAACCATGAAGTCCCAACACAAGCACCTCATCTCTATCAGAAACATGTCTCAGTTAAAAACCCTCCACTCTCACCATTCCACCCACAGCTGATCAGCACCACAGTGCTACAGGGAGAGAAAAAGAAGATTTCTTTTCTCCATAAGCACATTGCATTATTCAAATGTTTTCATATTTCAATTAAAAGAACATCTCAAATTATGCATCTCTGACATCCAGCTCCTTTCAATGGCACAAGCCAGAGCAGTAACTTGCAGAAAGTGAGCTCAGTTAGAATTTTGTTTTCATTTCAAACCCCCAAACTCAAGATGTGAGGTCCTGTTAAAAAAAGGTGGCTGTTCATTTGTAAACACAGTAAAAATATAAAGAACACAAAGTCACATATTATTAAAATGATAAATAATTTACACTGAATATCAATAGTTTTGACATTTTTTTATTGCTCCAGTGGTAGCATGTAGACAAGGAACTGTAGTAAAACTGTCATGTGAGACAAGAACAAACATTTATATATGGTTTTGCACCTGGAGTTTTGTACCTGTCAAGGAAAGAACAGGAATTTATTTATCGAGACCAAACCTGATTTATTAAAAACGTTTTCTCTAAAATAGAGTCACCCATCTACAACTGAATGCACATTTTCTAGACGTGTCTGTGCATGTTTTGGAACAGTGTTTGTTTTTTTCCCCCTCCTCCTATAGTAAAGCAATTTCACAGAGGCAGATGAGGAATTGGCAGGTAAGAGCTTTGATGCTCTGCCACTATTTAAAACTTCAGTACTCTTAAATACAAAACTTAGCAGATATAAACCCAAACATTTCCCATATAAAAAACTAGAAAGGAAAGTTAGTGTCAATGTGTTTATATGAAAAATAAGCATGAATTTTATACAGTAACTGCTTTTAAATCTGCTGCAAGCTCATACTCCTGATAGTCGCTAGTTCCTTCCTCTCCTTACTCTGCAGAGTGTTTTCTCTTTAGGTGGAACTTTCCTTACCACTTCCATTACAGTTTGCTAACACTAATCTCTGCTGTACTGCCACAAATTCTTTCCCCACTTCACAAGCAAGCTCCACAAACAGGTTTACCAATTCACACTGACTTACTGTAAAAAAATGACATTCAGTCTTGTAAGATACATTTTCCTGCTGGATGTTTTTATATTAAAGCAAAAGATCGTCCTGGCAAAAAAAGAACCTTTAAGCAGAATAGAAGGGTAGGAGTTTACAGCATTACTTAGAGTTGCCTTCATCATTACATGAGCTGAGGAACCTGTGTCTCTCAGATGCAAATATAATACTGGTGCTGGTTCTGCATTTTAATGCACATTTACCTACTTAATAAAACATGGTCCTTCCTGTAAATGGCAGTTTTGGCTCTCATACTCTTTATGGCCATGCATTTAAATGTCTAACAGAAATCAACAAGAAGAGACCCTTCCATGGTGTGAAGATTATAAAATTAACAATCATGGACAAAGAAAATGATTAGAATTTACACACTTAAAATGTAAACTTTATTCTGTGCTTAAGTGCCTCATGGTGCCCAGAAGAGACCCAGGGGCAGATGATCTGCTGAGGAGCAGAGCAGCCTCTGGCACTGGACGTGGCCAGGCCCACAGGAAGGGGATAAAGGGATGAGGATGGGAAAGCAAAGCTGAGGTCTTGTTCTGCCTTGGAGCTCCTCTCCTGTGCAGAACAAGGTGGCCAGGTAGCAGCCCAAAGGGACTGTGAGCTCCTGGAACTCAGGGTGTCCTCTCAACATTTCACAGAAACAAGACAAACCAGAAATTTTGAACAGAAGACCATTAAGTGAGCACAGGCTGAAGAGGACTCCTGTTAGCAGACAGATTGAAGACTGCTCAGCATTCACTGCTGGCAGTTCCTAGACCTCTCATTGGGCTTGTCAGTTCTCCAAGTTGGAAAATATTGAAAATAGTCACACAAAGAAGAAAATAAGAACCTGCTGAGATTTCTTGAGTTCCTTACACACAAAGAAAGAAATTACGATCAAAGTTCTGGCACAACAGTAAAAAAACTTCCATTTTTGTGTAAATTAAGCTAAACTCCCTTCACTCTGGAAACTCATTTGCAAGCGAAATACAACCCACAGAATTGGGTCTGCTGTTTTGGGTTTGGTTTACACTATTTTTTTGCCATTAAGTGTTTTCTCTGCTTCTAATTATCACTCATCCTAAAAAAAAAAAAAAATTTGGAGATAACCTTTTGCTTGTTTCTGTGATTGAAATCTAGAAGGCAAGGTGTAGCTAACAAGGAAGTCCAACACCACAGTTAGGTTTTATTCATCACGCCACAAATGAAATTAAACAGCTGTCACTAATGTACCAATTAAATGTAACCTCTACACTGAATATTACAGATTTCAGGAGGTGAAGCATCAGTCTGGGACTGGAAACTACTGCAAGCACCAGAGCTTGACACTCCTCAGCTGTACAGTTGAGAACAGCCCAGCACTTGATTCCCAGTAACAACATGCATAAAATTTGCCTTCTGTAAACACTGTATACAGGAAGTCTGGTCTACAACAGTTTGCAGAATGCAATGGTCTTACAAACACTACATTTAATACAATACTGCATCCTGAAAAGATGCCAAATACATTCAGAGGAAACCCCAAGTTAATCTGAAATTAAAAAGCCACTTGGGATGATGTCACAAAGTGTCAAGTTTTGCAAAGAAATGCCTGGTCACTTCGGATGTGATCATCACAGCTTGCAGACAAGTCAGGCATCTGCTCTTTATTATTTGATTTTTTATTTCTAATTGGGAAAGGGAGGGAACTTGCATCAGTTATCATTTGCTTACTATTAGCAAGTAGTTCTGCTTAGGCCAGTCACAACAGGAGGTTTTCCTACCTTTACCTCCCTTCTTGAAGGAAGAATCCAAAAGTACTTGTTAATTCCATGAAGCATTTGTGGATCTTCAGACTGTGCCAGGATGCCAAAATACATTGTGTAAACCCTTTCGACTGAGACACTTAGCAGCATATTTTGAAACAGGGCTCTGATTTAGGTAAGATTTATTTCCACTGGAGATGATGCCCTGTCACTCAACTCCTAAAATACTGAAGTATGATCACACTTCAAAAATACCTTAAGTGTTACTTCAGCTTTGATTTGGCTGGTCCACATTTTTCTCCTTAGCAATAATTAAAGTCTCCAATTAGGAAACGTTTTTTCTTTACCTAAAACCAGAATTTGACATCCACCTACCATTAATTAACAAGAGGCTTTAGGGTATTTTGCAAACAGCAGCCACCATCTACCCCACAATTCAACTTTATCAAGGGTGAACAGCATTCAAACTTCCTGTTGCAGGTGCTACAAACCACCTGAAATGCTTTCAAACCCAAAAGACGACAGAAATGCTATGCACTTTTCATCCATTTACTAAACAGATTGCAACTGAGCCCTACACATCCAATAGTATGTACAGACTTGGATGGCTTTACCATAAAATCAGCATGTGGATGGGTCTATACAATCAGAGGGGTAACAGCAAATGTGATGAGGAAAACAAGGTGGGACTGTTGGCAATAGAACAAGAGCTATATTACATTCTGTAAACCTTGGCATACCATACTTTACATTATGGAAAGAGTCAATATTTACAAACCCATAGTGGGTAAAATTATTAACCTCCTCATGTCAAATGATGATTTTGCAAAGTGCAGGACAAAACCAGTGCTGTTTGACTGGAGGTCCTATGCGAGCAAGACTAAAATCATCACTACTAGATGCTTACCTGGATGTTTCTACTTGAGGGCTTCTTGGCTTGCAACATTTAGAATGAACTATAGTATGACATGGCATTAGGCTGCATGTTGGAGGACAGCAAATGAAGAAAGTAATAAGGCAGCATGCTCAGAACAAGTTTAAGCAGCACTGATGTCAGATCGCTAGTGGCAACTCTATCCATTCTTCTTAATGGTAAAAATTCAGAGTGCAACATAGAAGCCTCATGTAACATTAAAAAAAAAATGTGCAAATTGTTCTCTTAACAAAAGAAAGTAACATAGCAAGGAAGATATTCTACTGAAGAACGTTTTTAAAGTCACAGCAAAGTAGACCATCTTCTTTCCAGACTCATCTACAAGGCACTAAGGGTAGAAAAGGACAGGAAACAGGAGAAGACCCCAACACTGTTCCTCAGTCAGGTCGAAATATAGGATATTTCGGTAAGAACTCTATTAATATTACCTGTTGGAGAAGGGAGAAAGACAAGAGAACACAGTAACCAAGAAAGTCAAACCTGCAGCACAATTTCTATGAAGCATTAGCTAGTACACACAAGGCTAAAACATATCTGACATGTACTGTAAGGAAGGAAAGTTTCCAGGGTACACAGGGCAGAGATTTTGGTAACTGAGACACAGGACTTTAGGACACCTGACTTTTTGGGGTGACTTTTTTCTTTAAGCTTTGGTGACTACACAGGAAAGGGGATAGGGGAATAGCAGGATCACAGAAATGTTCTGTTTTCCTAAATGCATTATCTTAGCTAAAAAACTTTATGAAATTGAGAGTTGGCAGAAAAAAGTAAAGATCCAGACAAAATCCATACTACTGTAAAAATGCAGCATTTCTGCATAAATAGTTTGAGGCAAAATAATTATGAACAGCAATGGAAGAGGTGGATGACTGTTAAAGATCTAGGGTCTGGCATGGCAATTCCCACAGTGGGCTTCCCTCATTACAAATTACAGACCAAAAGAAAAGGCTACCTGCAATGCAAATGCATAATTTATGATGAAAGAAACATATACTGAAGCTTAGAAATTATCACCACAAAACATAAGTGGTGGCTGCTTTTGTTAGCAGTGACCTTCACTGTGCATGTGAAGCACAACTGCATGTTTTCCTGAGAAATTCTTTTTGATGGGTCACAGTTCAACAAGTTTAGGATTTTCTCTATAAAAGACATCAAGTCACAGAAGTAATACTTACATATTCCATCATATTGCTAGTTTCACATTTCCTTTTACTCAGCTTCCAGTGCAAACCAAGCTAAGAAAAGAACCATCACAGCATTAATGCAGACCACAGTGATGTTGTGATAAGTAATATAACAAGCATTAGCAATATCAAATTACTAGGATCTGGAACACTTCAGGCACAGGCTTAAGTGTCTATAAAGTATGGAATTATAGCAGGACTGCGAAGTTCCTATATGCCAAATATGACAAAAAACAAAACCAACCAAGCAAAGAAACACCAAAACAATCAAAACACCAAACAACACCAAAAAAACAAACCCAAAGAAACAAACCATACACAAAACCAGAAAATCCCAACCCCAACTTACTGTTCTTAAAGCTGAAAAAGCACACACTCCACCTTTTCTTACCTTATGATATAATCTGTTGTTTTCCCATTCTAATAACTTCTGAATTGATCTTCTAGTCTAAAAAGAAAGTCAAAACTGTATTAGAAATGGTCCAGAAGCCAGCCTCATCCTGGATAATCTTCTATCAGGCATTCTAGTTTAAAATTAAAGGTAAGTTCACTTTATAAAGCAGGAGCAAGCAAGAGAAAAATTCTAAATAGAAGTCCTACTTCTCAACTTTAGATCTTCTCCAGGTAAAAAAATTGTGTGCCTGCCCCCCACCCTTATTTTTAAACATAGAACTGCAGCTTCCCCAGAATTCATTTACTCAGTATGAGATCCTTTTGAGTTTAAGTTTAACCATAGTCAAGCTCACAAAACAGCATCTCCCACTTTCTGATGGCCCACTTGCTACAGGTGGTTCACTGATAACACACAAAGGGCCATACCTGTCATGTCCAGATTTTCATGGAACATTTAATGGTGTGGGTTGGAAGGGATGTGGAAGATCATCCAGTTCCAACACCCCTGCATGGGGTGGGATACCTTCCACTAGACGAGACTGCTCAAAGGCCTGTCCAACATTGAACAGCCCCCCAGGGAGGGGGCATCCACAACCTCCTTGGGCAATCTGCTCCAGTAAAGAATTTCTTCCTAATATCCAGTAATTCTTCCCAGCATCCATTTTGCTCATGTAATTGGAATATGAATGCTCTATCTCACCACCACAGAACTTCAGCTCTCAACACACTGTGCCTCTGTTTTCAACTCTCGAATACAAAGTGCATGTGACATTGATGTTCTGCTCTTTCCACAGCTGTGGGAGAAAATGTCTTGGAGTTTCAGTGATGTTGAAGGTCATATAAAGATGACTGTGCTGCTCTACTCTAGTTCCTGCATAGCATATCACAAAATTCCATCCACCAGTTTCTTTGCTAAAGCTCATCCTATCAGTTAGCAGTTCAACACCTTCATGTGTTAGGCCTTAAGTGCATTTTTTTTTTTTTAAACCAAAACCTCACTATAAGTCAATGCAACTGTTACTTTTATTAGCAAGCAGGAAAGTTTGCCAAAACACTTTGGTTCATTTCCCTTGAATGGCACTGCCCATTCCTTGGTTTGCTTTCATTAAAGATCATAAACTCTCAAAAGCCAAAAGTTAATACTTTTTACATGGATTTTTATTTCAGATCTTTTCCTGTAATTAAATGAACAAGTGTGAGACTTTCTTCCTGGTGCACCTTAGATTTGTGGATAATAACATTTTATGGCCACAAATCCTATATAGCTGCAAAGACTAGCAGTATTCTATGTATATTTATGTACTTCCTAAAGACTATCAGTACACCAGATCTATTTATGTACTTCCAAAACATTTACTGCTGTGATAAATCAATTCTAAATGTAAGCCACAGAGGTAATTAAGATCATGTTTACTTGATATTGCTAAAGCTTCTCAGAATTATTACTTTGGACCTGATTACAGGATTTGTCAACTTTGTTGGTCAGAAAAAAAAAAAAAAGAGAGAAATCTCTAAACTTCCCAAATAGCAAATAAATCTGAGTTTGTTCTTAACCCTCTACTGTAACCTATGTCAATTAAGCAACAACTCTGAAATGTTTTGGTGTCTATTGCATACAAAAAAGTGATTTTTCATTTTAAAATATACAATTATTTTGGAGTTTGGATGGGGGTCGTGAAGAGAACAGTATTTTTCTCTCCATTTTAGGTCAGTGTTCTGATCTGCACTTATTTAATTCAATTTTTAGACCTTTAGAAATCCTGCAACTGTAGGTTATCACATATACTCCATCCTGCTCTTCCAAGTGAGATGGGACTGGTTTATTCCTGAAGCTATTAGCTCAATCTGCTTCATTAACAAACATCCATTTTCTGTTTTCTAAGGAATGGAAAACAGAAATACCTTTTGAATGCAAGCGAGACCAAAATAAAGGGATTTGAAATAGGGCTGACACTAACAAACTTTATTTCAATTATCACCAACTGCAAAAATCAACCCTATTAAGACTGAAAGTTGTACTTACTCTTTTGTTAAGACAGACTACAGGCCACAGGCTACAGCCCAGCGTGCAGCAGCAGCACAGACAGCCACAGAGCAGCCATTTTACATTGACAGGAAGATTCTTTTTTAAACAGGCATTGACGCGACCGATGCTGGTCTTGAATTCTTCTGGGGCAACCTGCAACAGAAGTGCTGAACTTCAGTGGAAAGCCATTACAGGTACTTTCTTTCCATAATTGCCTCTACAAATTAAAATGTAAATGAAACATAATACAATATGACCTCATGTTCTAATAGACTGGTATAATACAGTGAGCAGGGAAAGTCACTTCACTCTAACAAGTAGTATAAAAGCCTGGTGCATGCCTTGCAAAACTTGCACTGCTTTGCAAAAACTTACATTAAACATCACTTAGATGAAAAGCCTCATCTTTATTTACTGTCCCATTAATACAATCTTCCTGATGATCTGGTGACCCCAAACAAAACTAGAAGCAGGACACAGCAACATATGGAATGGCTATGCCAACTTAAAAACCAAAGCAAAACAAAAGAGAATGATATAAATCTTGTCTCCAAGAGCATGTGAGGCAGTTTCCTAGTAAAAGACACCTGTCACACAGGAAAAAGAATAATCTTGTCCAAATTCATTTGATACCACTGTGTCTGGGTGAAGGTGAACCTCTGGCCATAAATCATAGAACGGCTTAGATTGGAAGGGACCTAAGAGATCACCTACTCCAACCTTCCTACTATGGGCAGGGACCCCTCTCAACTAGACTCGGTTGCTCAAGGGCTCATTCAACATGGCCTTAAGCATTCCCATGGAGAGGTGTTTAAATTCCTAAAGTGAGTCCATAATGACACGAAGCCACAACTTCACTTGTGGTTGCTCCCTAAAATAGGGAAGCTTGGAGAGACAGACTGGGTTATATTCAAGGCTAAGAAATGCATCTTTGTGCAGGATCAGGAATAAAACCTAGGTGCTGAAAAACATTTAAAGTGAGCAATATTCAGCAGAACTTGTTCAAAATACTATTTTCTATATATTGCCACTGTAGTCACAGTGGCAAAAGCACATCATCTATCAAAAATGAGCTCCTTTCTATGATAGCGACATGTTTCTTACAAAAGAGTGAGTGCACTTATCCATTTACAGACCCCAAACCCCTCATATCTCTACAGAACCTAAATAACTGATATCTGACAAGTCAAATATGGCTTTGTGGTATTTACTCCAAGATGATACCTTTAAACTGTAACACAATCCAGTGTTTGAATGCACAAAGCAGAATAATCAGACCAAATTTCAACAGATTTAACCAGTCAGACACAGCTCAAAAAAGGAAAAATCTGTCCTGTTTTCTATGTTGAAAAAAAAAAAAAACAAAAATCAAAACAAAAATAAATCAAACATCCAAGAATTAATCTGTGTAAAAAGCTGTGCAACTGCTCCTTTCACCCATGCTGTCCTGACTCTCTGCATTTGGTTCTACAAACAAGGGCAACAGCAAACACAAAAGCATTAGTTTAATGACAAAAGCCTCCCTCCACCAAAGGAGCAAACCCACAGGACAGGAAATGGAAAGGACCTGATTCTGCTACCCCTACCTATTCACAAGAGCTAAATTCATTAAAACATGGCAGGAAAGGGAGTAAATAAATCCAACATCTGTTTCCTGGCCATTCAGATCACCAGGCAGCCATAGAGCCAGAGGTCATCTGTGTTTGTATACAAGCCAAGCCTACAAATAAGAACACAATTTAACATTGCGATTATTTTATAGCAGGAATTCATAGGTGCACAGAAAGGTATTTTTTGTGTGGTGATCCAGGCTCTCCCATCTGAAATAGTCTGTCCTGTTATTCTTTTTTCATATACAAATGGACCAAGTAAAACAAATTTCTTTAGACTGACTGTGATATCAGCATTTTTATGTATTTTAGAGCTTAAAAAAAAAAAAAGAAAAGAAAATTGCAAACAGAAATGGAGATCCTACATATTGGGACATTTTTAATCAGCAGGGAAAATAAAAATCAAAATCACAATGTAGTGTGGAAAACTGGTTTATACTTGCATATGTTTGAGGCAGAAGTTTTATGGATCTCTGCCACTGCTGGCTCTTGTATTTAGGCTATAACAAATATCAGATGCACATGAGCAAGATTGTTTCATCTTCAATGTGGGAGAATGTTTTGCAGCATGGTACATCTGGGCTGGGAGCATGCAGTAGGAGTAATGTTGTACAGCATCTGCACTCAGGTTTCAGTGTCAGTTGAGCTCACATACACTAAGAAATGAGCATTCTTGGTGCTTCAGGTGGTTTACATGTTTATAACATTTAGATATATACAAGTGGCACTTGCTTTGATAGGATTTTTTAATTTGTACCTGCATGATTCTGTTTATTTGAAAGATAAAAGTAAGTAGGGCTTTTTTGTGCCCCTATTAGTACTTGTGTAACCAATCCTATTAAGAAATTATGAAGTTTTCCTTTTCTATTAGACACAACATTGACTCCACTTTGACAACTCCCCTCAACCTCAAAATCCAGCTGCCCAAACCTACCAAACACAATAGATTCACACAGCTGCGAACTTAACAAGAAATCTCACCATCAGTTATAGCATCCAACAGGAAAAACAAGTCAGCCAGGTTCTTGGATCACAGTTGACAGAAAAATTGGAGACCTAGTAAAGCAGTGGGATGGTGAGATTCTGTGCTCTGTGCTGCTTTGAGGTAGTTCCTGACCACATCAAGTTGCCAATTTGATGCTAGTTTATTAGAACAACATTGAAGTACTCTTGTAGAGCACAGCACTGCAAATGGCTAAGTCAGGATCCAACTTAGGAATGTTCTGTGTTCCCTGATGGCATCCAATTTCAGAAATTCTAGTGAGATGCTTACCTCAACATGGTACATGAAAGCACCACAACCACCTGCCAACACATCAAACACTTTCATGTAAAGGTGACTTTCTTAGTTGCAATCTAAAATGAAATCACTTCAAATGGTTTTGAATAAACCAGACTATTTAATTCTCCCTTTAGGAAATGTAATCACAATAAATATGTGTCAATGACATCTTCATTTGAAACTAATGGAACCAGTGGCCAAGGTAAGCCTCACACTATGATAAATACAAGCAAAATGAGTTTGGTGCTCTCGGTTTCAGCTCAGTAACAGAGTTAAGCAGTGTTATATACTGAAAAAGAATGAAATAGTTGTAAATAGAAGTGCTAAGAAAATGGTTTCCAAGTGAAAGAGTCACAAAGAATTGTGTTGATTTTTTTGTTTTAAACCTTGTATTTTTTTGTAGATATTGAAGGGTTAAGACAAAATAAGTGATGGATTTTAAACAAATGGAAGATTCACAGTGCAAAAAGAAAGCTCCCTACTGAAGTCCAGTTTGGAGTAATTTCGAAAAGCCCCTTGGAGAGTTTCTGTCTGGCTCTGGAAAAGAACAAGGTAAGTACATAGCTCCTGGCTGTGAAGTACACCTTGTAAAAGAGACTTTAGTTCCTTTCAGGTCTTTAAGGGAGGGGAAAAAACCCCAAAACAAAACATAAAAGGAAAGGAGGGGGTGTCATAATATTTTACAGCAGGATGCAAGAGAATCTACAAACACAGGAAGAGAACAAGCAAAGCCCAGCAGGCCTGATCTTTCTCCTTCAATCATCATGATCACAAACCCTATCAATCACACACTGCAGGGCGATCACAATACCAAGACCACATTTTATGGCCCACATTTCCCTGCACTGCACAGTAATCTCTGTATAGGACCTTTAGTCTTTTAAGACTGGGGCAGGAAACTCTACTTTCTTCCTTAAGGATCACTGCCTCCATCATTTTCTTGTCACCTGGAGCAGTGTGTGGTGCTGTGTCATATATCACAAAGAGTATTTTAAAAGCTTTTAAATGCTTGTTTTCAAAGCATTAATAATCCTGTAAAAACACAGCACCCAAAGTCTAATCATATCTCCAAAAGTTACATATTGCTTCTCTACTGAGGGTAGCCAAATCCTTTCTTAAAACATTCTGTTGAAAACAAGGTACTGTCTGAATGCCCAGCTCAGCATTAGAAACCAGTCAAAGCCTATGTCTCATTCTTCAAGACAAACATTAAGTCGATTGAGCTGAATCAGCCAAGCCTAACAACTGACATACCTTACAGCTTCCTTATCTCTGTTTTATTGCTTGTGCTTTATCCTCCAATATATACATTCACTTGTCCCAAAAGCAGCAACAATCATGTCTCAATTAAAAATTCAGGTGCGATTATGTGCATCTTAGCTCTAGGTTAATTTATTCAGAGTCTAAAAACCAGGAGATGAGGAAAGAAGAGAGATGGATGAAGGAGAATGGGTATTTCAGGTTTAAAATTTTAGAAAGATAGCCAAAGGTTTGCTATTACCATCATGTAGATGTGAAAACAGAGTCATGAAACTTAAGTAAATTCCTAAGACTACACAATGGCATAAACCCAAATTTAGCACTTCTGGGAGCAAGGTATAGCCAAAGAGTTAAATCTATTTTGGTTTTTCTTTGTCATTCTTTGCTTAGAAACATCTATCTTCATCTGTATTTGTGAAAAGGGAAAACAATACCACAGAAAAAACCACAGCCCTATCAATCCCACCTAATGGCTTCATCTTTTATAGTCCATTAGCCGAGGGAATATATTATTAATATCAATTCACTTCAGACAGCAAAGTGGGCATTAAATGTTACACATTCTGAACAACGCAGGATATTGCATTACAGTGGCTGTGTACTAATGCAGCTTCAGAGCAAACACTTGAATCACAATTTGTTAATATAAACACTCACTCTGATATTCATAACTTGTGATTTCATAAAAGTGCTGTTTTCAGAACAGTAGAAGACCCTAAAGTGGGGTATCAACTGACTACAGAGCTTCTTATTGCAAATTACTTCTCAGGGTATTTGAAGAAAGCCTTCTTACTGGGAAAAGATGAGTTTTCCTTTTCAATAGGAATAGAAGTGATTGACTGCCACATCTAGAGGAAGAAGCAGATTATTTCTTGCAATTCATGAAAGTATTAAAAACCCAAAACCCCTACTACTGTGATGCTTAAAGTCTTTCATGGCAGCATATGGCAGGCAGTAAGAAAAAAATGTGTTTACTATCTCATTTAATTGGTGTTTTCCCCTCACAAAAGGGAACTAATTTGTTTTCAAGTCTAATTTCTCAAAGCCCCTCAAACCCAGGCATAAGACAAAGATAACAGGCTATCAAGATTCTCAACAGAAGCAACGTTCCTGTGTACAACAAATCCCTGCTCATGTCATTTGTGATGTCAGCGATTAGCTCTATAGAAGAAGGGTAAATGCCAAGCAAAAGAACTTCTGTCCTCTCTCTGCTAAATCAAGTCAAAGCAGTCAGCTGAACATTAAATTAGACATTTATTCACTGTCCATTTAACCAGAGGAGGGCAATCAAGTGGAAAATGTGACTGGCATCAATAAAAAGTGTAAATTTGGGGAAGGCTTAGTTTGCTTTGTTTTTTTAATACAGAAATATATTTTAGAGAGACACAGTAAGATGAAATTCTATAATCAAATTACATTTTAAAACTTCCTGGTAGGTGTTTTCTACAGGCTTATTGATAACAAGCTATAACTTGACTAAAAAAAAAAAAAACCAAAAAAACATTAAAATTGTTATGTCCAAATAGTATTCTTGGGCTTTTTGGTACTCAGAAAGAGTTTTGCAGAAAAGAAAGGTGGTGAAATGCAAATGGTGTTATTGCCAACCCTCACATCACACACCATGGAATCAGTAAGACTTTTCCTTTGAGCTCAGGGAGATCTTGAAGCAAGGCCAGAGATCCCAGGCCTTGCTTCAAGGCCCAAAACTCCCAACAGCAAGCTGCTTTTCAGCTGTCAGAAGAGCTAGATAAATTCAATTTGATTCATACTCTGAGGTTAAAAAATAAGGGAGAACAATCCCAGGTGGTTTTGGCAGAGGCAGAGCCACCTTCCAGCTGCATTTTAGTATATTGCCAGTATGACTCAACAGCTATTGCAAGAGGCTGCAGGGGTAGAGTAGCTGTATGATATGACATCAGAGAAAGTAGTAAGAGCCAAATCAACTTCTCCCTCACAAATGTGGGATATAAAATTAAGCAAAAGAAAAGCAACAGAGAGGAAACAAATCCAGGAGGAAAGAAATTTTAAAAGTTTAAAAAACCCAATCAAACGAAAAACAGGTATGAGATTTTAAAACCATGACCAAGAATTTTGTTTCAAGATTGCAATAATTAATATGAATAAATATTAATTCAACTTGCATTTAGTATGAACATTAAACTTGCATTTAGTGAGATGACAGGACTCCAGAGAAAGCAGACTTATCACCACTAATTTTCAGAACTAAATAATTAATATATTCTGAAAATATACTAATAACCTGCTTAATGGGTTGATTCAAGACTATGATTTTTTCTTCCTTAAAGCTTCAGATAAAACAGGTTCTCCTCCCAGAGATCTGTCTAAATATAAACTCAAGGCTTGAGCTGAAAAGAGGTCCACTACTGGAAATCATTTAATTCACACAGGAGGCAGCACAACTCCAGATACCCATGAAGCAAGGTGAAGTAAGTCTTGCTTTCATGTTGATCACCTGGATGAAAAGCGTGATACCACCTTGAGCTTTTTCTGTGTTTCAACATGACAATCACTGCATAGAGCTGCTTCTTGTGGGACTGGCCCTCAACAGGCTGGTTCATACAGCACAGCTAATTCAGTCTGCAGTGCACTCCTGGTCTGCACAGAGGCTTCCCCAGCATGTAACTGTAACACCGAAAGTACTGGATGCACTGGATCTTTCCATTTAAAAGAACAGTTTAATCTCACACTTACCTTCCCTGTCAGAACAGAAGGAAACTCTGTATCAAACTTGTTGCTCAAGCCAAACCTTGAAAACAAAAGAGACAAACAAAATATATTCCACCTAACTTATTTTGTTTCCCTTAATAAAAAGTGTCATCGATTTTTGTACTACAAAAAAAGAAAAACAAAAATCCTATTAATTTCTTTTGCCCTTAGATTTACATTGTTTCATGAGCTTTCCATCTAAATGGATGTAAGTTCTCAAGTACCATTGATAAGGTCACACACAGACAGTAACACAGCTTTGTTGCCTTATTTCAAGCTGCTGCAAGAATGAAAATTCTTTTATGACTGGATGCCAACAAGTTTCAATCTTTGCTTTCAGAAAAACCTCCAGCTATTACATTTACTAGGTTCAATAATCCTTTTAATGCTATTTTTCTTACTCATGCAATTTATTCACATGCAACTGTTACAGCTAGTTGCAAGAAACCCATTCATCATCATCTTATAAGTTTATAACCACAGAGTTGTAAAAAAAGTTGCTTTGGGCTGAGTTAAATTCATGCAAAACATGTAAGAGGCTATACAATGAACAGTTTTAGGACAACTATGAACTTCAGAGAAATTAAGTCTTAGGTATGACTGTGCCTATTCTTCATTGAAGAATTGGTATTGAGCAAGCAGTTCAGTCTGGATTATAAACAGTAAAACCTAAAAGGAACTAGACTTTGCTTGTAAATTTGTGTTACCACTAGCTCCAAAACTGCTCAAACAACTGGTATTTCCAACCATCAGGACTGACTTTTTCACTTTATTCACAGCATGCAGATTTGCAAGGAGTTAACCAAGCTCTGATGCTAAACCTGCTAGTTACTGAAGCTCTCACCTTCCATCCCCTCTACCTTAATTGATACCTTTAATCTTTTCAATTCACTAATTACTCTTAACTGCAGTCAACCTCTCAGCTACAACCTTTATGCATGAACAAAGCTTAAAGTTAACTTTGCCAAGTTCAATATACCATACATCACATTGATTGTCAGCTCTGCTAAACAATCCTGAGAATTTTTGATATAAAAAAAAATTACAAACCACAAAGGATCACAGCCAAAAAGAGCACAAACCCACATCATGTTATTTATTGTAAAAACAAACCTTCTGGAGAGAGAGCACTTGCACTTAGTCAAATTGTCACCTGAAGGACTTCTCACTGGTCATTTGTACAAACACCAGTACTGCTGAAATGCCACCAGTCCCCATTATTTTACAATGCAAACACACTCCTGTGGACAGCATTATTATTCAGACATCCAAAACATGGCAATGTAACACAAAAATTTAAAATAAACTACAAGGAAGAGAGAAGCTTAACAAAATGTAGATGTGGCGCTCAGGGATGTGGTTTAGTGGTGACCTGGCAGTGCTGGGCTAATGGTTAGACTTGATGACCTTAAAGGTCTTTTCCAGCTGAAACATTTCCATGATTCTAAAATACCTTAGTGCTGTCTTTAGAAATCCAGGAAGACAATTCAAATGTTTGTCAATAAAACTGGTGAAATCCAACTCAGTTCTTCAATAACTTAAGTCAGAGCCTTGACTCTTGTAGAGAGCAGCACTTTGGAGCACTAGATGTGTAAACATTAAAAGAAGTCCCCAAGAGTAGATCTCCATTGAAGCATTGCTCAAATTTTGCCTGTTAGTTAAGCCATTACATACACTATAGCAAAATGTCACCTATTTGTGCTTGTTTTATTCAACATAGTGACCAGCAGATCACGCCAAGTTCTCTTCCCCCTTTACTCTGCCCCACTAAGGCCACAGCTGAAGTACTGGGTGCAGGTCTGGGCTCCCCAGTTCAAAAGAGGCAGGGAACACTGGTGAGAGTCCACTGGAGATTACAGAAATGCTGAGGGGCTTGGACCATCTCTGTGAGGCTAAGAGGAAAGACCAAGATGCCAGGGTTTTTTTAGCTTGGAGAAGGGCAGCCTCAAAGGGGATCTTCTCAATGCTCAGCAGGAGCTAAATAACAGAGGACTAGAGGACAGGACCAAATTCTTTCCATGGTGCCCAGTGACAGGGCAAGGGACAATGGACACAAACTGGAACCCAAGAGGTTCCCACTGAACAGGAGAAGAAACTTCTTTTATGCGAGGGTGCTGGAGCCCTGGAGCAGGCTGCCCGAGAGAGGTCATGGAATCTCCTCTGGAGAGCTTCTAAACCCACCTTGACATTGTGATGCTGCTGTGGGTGACCCTGTTTTAGCAGGGGGATTGGACTGGATAATCTCCACAGGTTCCTTCCAACCCCCATTTCCAAATTCTGGAATTCTCTGTCACTGCAAAGTATCTAGAAGTGAAAGCAAGTGAACAGAACACCAGCACTGATGGGCTACTACTGCATATCCCTGGAAGCTGGAAGGCCTTGATGTTAAGGCAGTGTTACAAAAAGAAACACTAGAAAAGACTTCAGGCAAGCACAAAGGTTACCAATATAAGCACTTCCCATCCTCTGTGAATGTAATGTGGTAAATCAACCTCCAGATTTTGTACCTTCTCTTTTTAAAACAAAAATCTTCCAAGGTTTGTTATATTATACATCTATTCTTAAGGAAGCTTAAAGAGCAACATCCAGAAAAAGACAAACAACATGAAGCACAAACACAAGCTTGTTTTCAGGAACATGGATTTTCTGTGTATCAGCAACAAAGCTACCTGAAACTATCACAGCTTTCACAATCAAGACAGCATAACTGATGTACTATTGGAAAACTCAAGTAACACTGCGCCATTATTTACTCTACCCAGACAATTCCAGCTCATCACCACAAAAAAGTCCTATCTCAGAACACTGACTCTTACAGTGGGCAGCAGCAGATACATGCCTAGGAAAGAGAAGAAAACAAAAATGCAAAGGTGTATTAACATTTCCCCAGAATCCTCTTCTGACCTTCAACAACTCCCAGTTCCAAATCTTTCTAAGTCATAGATAGTCTCTTTTATCTCATTGGTCACACATACTCAATACAATTCCCATTCTGCCAGTTTCCATAAAAAAACCAACATAAATCAGTGCTTTCTGATTTAGATTTACTATAAACACAAGATCATAAGATATTTTATTACATTCAGTTTGAAGGCTGTCAGGAAACAGATTTAAACCCCAAAACTTTTAGCAAATAACATTTCTTTCAGTTATTACACATCCAAGAAACCTCAGTTACAGAAACTTATATTTTAGACTGACACTTGGAAATGCCTAAAGGAATAGAAAAGGTTTTGATGATACTGAAAGCAGCATCATGTTACATTAAGATGCTATTTTAAGTCACCATCCCTGATGGCCTTTAGTACTGAATGTTGTTAGAAATTTATGTCAAAAACTGAAAACCTAAAGTCTTGACTAAGGGATAAAGCACAAGCCCTATGAGGAGAGGCTGAGGGAGCTGGAGTTGTTTAGCCTGGAAAAGAGGAAGTTCTGGGGTGACTTCATTGCTGTCTGCAACTCCCTGAAAGAAGGTTGTAGCCAGGTGCAGGTCAGCCTCTTCCCAGGCAACCAGCAACAGAACGAGGGGACAGTCTCAAGTTGTGCAAGGGGAGGTCTAGGCTGGATGTTAGGAGGAAGTTCTTCACAGAGAGAGTGACTGGCATTGGAATGGGCTGCCCAGGGAGGTGGTAGATTCCCCATCCCTGGAGGTGTTCAAGAAAAGCCTGGATGGGGCACTTAGTGCCATGGTCTAGTTGACTGGATAGGGCTGGGTGATAGGTTGGACTGGATGAGCTTGGAGGTCTCTTCCAACCTGCTTGATTCTATGATAACTGACTGCATTAGACCTTCTACAGCAGACTAATAACGATCCAGCATGATCTGGCCTACCAATTCTTCTTCTTCACTATGTAAAATAAATTCCACTACATGTCCTTTAAATCATTTAGAACATTAGCTGGTGGTGACATACTTCTCTGGCTCCTCATCAAGACCTGCCCAAACCTAACATTCATAAATCCAATTAAGTCCCACACACTTTGGTTGCAATTTTCTGGCTGGATGACAAACACCTCTAAATGTAAGGCATTGTTTCATATAGGCAACAACACAGGAACAGAACTGGAGTGACCTCATTTTGTAGTTCTGTCTCTTTCCTCGTTTTAACATATGGCATCGGACAAGCCAAATCATCTCATTTTCCCCTATTTGTAAAGTGGGGAGAATGCAGCTCCTCAAAGAGAGCTGTAGGAAGATATATTCATAAATCTCTCAACTCAAAGGCTGGAAGAACAGCCTGAATCATCAGTTGCAAACCTCACCTGTAACAGGTATCATGTTGTGAAGTTCTTTCTGTTAGTTTACAATGCATAAGGAAGCAAAATTTCCTGTCCGCAGAACTACAACAGGATGACTTTGGAAAACACATTCCCATTTCTGCAACAGACACATTTTCAGGTGTTTTTCCTTTTTCTCTTTTTTGACTCAAAACAGTGCTTCGTTCTCATTTTTCCCACCACTGTATTTATAGATCATCATCACCCTTACTAGACTACAGAAGCAAAACCTGTTCAGTCAACTCTTGTACTATTATGGCTCTCCAACCTCCTTTCTGCATGGCTCCTTTCCCCATACCTAATCCAGGTTACAATTAACTTACTTGAACAGACAACTTGGACCCTATATACTACTTTTCATGAATTATCATTTAAGCTGTGCTGACTATTAGACAATAATGACATTCATCAAAAGCCTTGAGCTAAAAACTGCTTGAACACTTGACATTTCTCTTCATAAGTCTAGAAGCTTTTCCAACTGAAGAACATCCCTACCTACAGATGAGACTTTGGCAAACAAAGTTTTTGGTAACCAGTAAAAATCTAAGCTCATTTGCTCTTTGAAGTATGTGCTATTTGAAGTAATAATCAAATGTCATCTTAGCACAATTGACAGCACCTGGCTGAGAAAACACTTTTCATTAGCACCTGGGTTGTGGATCCCTGGGGCACTCCTACAGAAAATATAATGGAATAACCAAAGTTCATTTGCATCCAAAACTAGGAGGCTTACAGACTTAAGCAGAAATCACAAGCTGTACACTAAGGACAAAAATATGCTTAATGGTTGTTTCATTACCTCATTACTATCCATCCACATGGATTTAATGGCATAGAAAAATTACAGCAGACAAATAAAAACTTCTAACCAAGAGAGAGTTTGTTTACTGCTCTGTTTATGAAAGTCATTGCTGTTCTTTTGGCAGGGATATGACTCAGTCTTCACTAGAAATGCTCATGTTTGTATTATGAGATATTTGGATCCTCCAATCACGGTCACACCGATTGTGGCAAGGAACAGCAAACAATGGGTTTCTAACTCATTAAAATGGAATTTCAGAAGCAAAGAAAAGGCATTTTTACTAGGCCCTAGTAATTTCTCTGTGGTAAAATCCAAAAGCTTTCTGAAAACTATAAATATGACTGATGGATAATCTTTTCCAAGTAAGAATCTTCTACAGTGAAAAAGCACTGAAGAAGATGAGCATCAATTTTGCTAACTGCTTTCATGTACATTTTTCTCTCTGTGAGTAAAATAAAACAAATGCACTTTACATGATTGCTCTTACCATGCAGAGGGGTAAAAGGGTTAGCAAAACACCCAGTGGAAAAAGCATGACCTAGCTGAAAACCCTCAGAAGATTCTTGGAATTTATGTTTAGTACTGGAGAATTCTGCAGCAGAATGCTGTTAGGGGCAGCAGCTCACTGACACGGTCATAAGGACAAAGACTGTCATGCAAAGAAACTAATTCACAGTTTGAATCTACTGACTTGGGAATTTTATAAGAGAACTGTACATGACAAGCTGGACCTGAAAATGACCCTGTAATGAGAGACTCAGCCCTTCTCTACACACCGAAAGTATCCAAGAAGGCCAGGTCAGGTGAAGAACAGAAGGCATCTGAAGCAAAATTCCAAGGAATACAATGGCTTTTTAAAAAGAATTGGTTCTTTTAATTTTTTTCCTTTAATAGAGTGTCTGACTTGTCAGGACAGCAATTTTTATCAGCAATGTTCCAGACTGGTTCAAGAAAGCAAACTCAAGTTTTACTCAATGACGTATCTCCCTTCAGTAACTAGAGCAGTCTGCTTCTGAAGCCAACTGATTTCAAAAGCAGCAGTATCCCTGTGATCAAACAGTGACAGCATTTCAGAGCTGAGATATACCAGCCAGTAACTTTCTAGAAAGCAAAAAAAATTCCCATTAAAGAAGGAGATTCAGATTAACATACTAGAGCATCCAAGGCTTAATTTTTAACATCCACTGACTTTTCATTAAAGAGATCTAACATGCCATGAACCATTAAAAAGCTGTCTTCTACCACTAAAGCAGGTCTACTTGTTGCAGGAAGAAAGCTGGGAGAGGTGGAAGAAAGGGAAAATAATGTGAATGGGAATTAATTTGAGGTAGTTACAAAGGTATGGGTGCTCACTCATGATTTCACATCACTTACAAGCACTGTTCTCTTTCGATGTAAGCAAAGAGTTCTTGCAGACGCTCCTGCCCATCCCCAAAAAGATGCCGGAGCCAAGAAGGAACATCACTGATACACAAAAAGCATCACAACAGACAAAGCAATGTGTGACATGTTTTCCAGTTTAGTGCTTAAAACCAGGTATCTAATAAGATGGGTAGGTGGTGTGCTGATCATTTTGCTTGTGTTACATCCCTCCTTTTGTCAGGCTGCATGCTTTTTGGGGTCAGGACAGAAAGAAATTCCATCAACACAAGCAAATACACTGTGGTGCAGCAGAACTATCCACTGGCACTAGCTGAATGCAAACCTGATTTAGACTTACATGATGGACACAGTATCTCTTAGGCTGAGAGCCTTCCCCACCCAGTGTTTTTGCTGCAGATAGCTAGATCCCACTGCACCTATTTACAGAGAGAAATGGGCATTCTTTTATGCAATCCAAAGACAGACCTACAGCAACACAACCTGGATGGATCGCTGCAATACAAACATTTCAATACTTTCCCCTCACTGCTGTGAAAATTAACTTCATAATCAACAACTTCTTGTGGATGTGCTTTGTTACATTAATTCCTCCACTTGCTGGAGTAGAAATACTATGAAAATCCCTGTGGGTAAACATTACATATAAGGTCACAGTTTGCTCATCAACTGTTTAAATAAGTAGCAAACATTCTGGCTCACATTGCCTTCGAGCAATAAAAACACTTAACTTAGCCCAAACTCTCCAGTGAGCTTGGAGCAAATAAACTACCACCCAGCCGTGTGCCTGTAATGCGGGGGCTTCCACAGCTCACCTGGGACACAGCAGGGACACAGAGAAATTGTTTGCACAGACTGCTCTGTGTAAACATGTGGAGTTTACTTTTCTGTCTTAGATTGGTTGGAAAAAGTAGTACAGGGCTGTCAGGGCTGTTCAGCTACCGCTCCCGCACCCAACAGCCTGAACACAACTTCGGCTGTTCATTCGAGACTTTGCGTTGTTTCCACCTATTGGAAAACATCAAGTTTCCAATTTTAACACGTTAAAAGCAGAACTCTCCCAAACCAGGTGACATTATGGGGGCGGAGAAGGTGCAGGGCTGCAGTTCACGGTAAGCCAGGCACCTCGCAGCCGCTTGGGAGGGAATGCTCGGGGCACCGTCCTCATTTCCTTACTCCCTCCCAGGCCTCCTCCAGAGGGTTACCGTGCTCCAGCAGCTCGGTACCACCGGCAGCACGCTGCTCCCGCCCGGCCTCCACCACCTCCGCCCCACCACACCGGCCTCCTGTCACGCTGCCCACCACCAACCCCCCAACACTCCTTACACGGTGATGTGCCCGGCACCCCGTACCGCTACGGGATCCGGCGCGTCGCGGGGCCGAGGCAGCTCCTGGCTCCGCACCACAGGTTCGGACTCCTCCTCCTCCTCCTCCAGCTCATAGATAGTGTCGAAGTCCGCCATATTGGGCAGTAGTACGCTCATCTCAAGCCCTCCCCCGGCGCCGCCTCGCCGGGCGCCTGCGCACTGCGCGCCGGGGGCGTGGCCCCGCGAGGAGAGCAGGCGGCGGGAGGCAGGCGCGCAGGTGCAATGAGGCTCGTGCAGTGCGGCGCTCCGACGGGAGCGTGCTGCTGAGGGGTGGGGGCTCGCCCCTTCAGCTGCTGGCAGAGGCCCGCAGTGCCTGCCGGCAGCTGAGGCGCCTCGAGTGTCCCCCGCGGATACCGCGGTCCTTAGGGAGGAGGTGTCCGCGGTCTCGGTCCCGTTAACAGGAGGAGGTGCCTGCGGCCCCGGTCCCGCTAACAGGAGGCGGCGCCGCTGCTGCCGCTGCGCCTCAGGTGCGTGCGCGCCACCCGCCCCTTCTCGCCGCCCCGCGGGGGGTGACGCGGCTCAAGGGGGTGCTGAGGGCGCTTTGCAGTAGCAAATTTGTGTGAGCTGTGGTTTTGTCTGTGCCAGCCGCTCTTCGGCACACTTGCCATCTTACCTAGAGTTGCAGATTAATCTCTGCCGAGAAAAATAAGCCCTTTACTTAGGCCCCCCCCTTCCTTATTTTCTATCTCTCAAGGTGTCTTTGTAACAAATGAAGAGTGTTCTCCCGGTTTTATCAACAAATTGTTTTTCCTATTTAGTGATGAACGTTGCAGATCAGCTGCAGAGAAAGTGTGGGACGGAATATAGCTCACTGCCAGTATTTAAGAGGAAACATTTAAGAAAAGGAAAATAATTCATCGAGGCTCTAACGTTTTTTCCCCTCGTCTTCATTTGTTTGTACACAATTACCGTTCGTAACCCATGGCAAGAAAGTCTCGAAACCACTGAAATAAAATTAAATGCGAGTTTACTAATAAGGTACTGAGTTTTATTTTACTCTCAGGTAACTTCAAGATGCTTTAACTGATTAAAAAAAAAAAAAAAAGACACTTCAATCAGAACTGAAAACACTTCAAGGAATGGTAGATCTGATGCGATGCATGGACATTACAGGCTTTAATTATTTAAGATGTTTTTAGTTCTTGGTAGCTTTGGTGAACTCTGCATGAGAAAAGTAACTGCATTTAAAGTTAAACTAGAGGGGATGTGACCTGCTGCCCTAGACAGCAGTTCCTGTAAGGAAAAACTAAACAAACTCATGTTCAAGGCTGTTTGCTGAGCTGAGCAAAGTCAGACAGCTCTGGCAGTGTTTCAGAGCAATCCATGGGACAGTTAAAAATGCTGGATTTAGTTTATTACAGAAACATTTTCCAGCACTGTCTCTGCAGAATTCTGAATAAAGTAGTAAACCATAACTGCTTTATCTTTTTATTCTCCTAAAACTTTGTGTAACCACTGATTATTTTTTAAAACCTTGCTAGCGGATTTCTTTCTGACAGTGTTATAAGATGACGAGTTTTTACGTGTGCTTTCCCTCCTCAAAGGAATATTCTTATTAGAGGGCCCCAGGTAGGGTTTCTAACTCTTACAAGATAGGTGTGAAATGTGCTGTCTTTAATCATTAAGGCATGTTGGTGGAGATATTTGGTATCTTTTCCTGTGTTTAACTAACGGTCAGGTTTTGTACTTCTTGATGTCGTCATTGTGTTATCTGGCACTGTGCACTGCTGGTGTGATCCAGCTTTCACTGGGATAATAAGCACTTCTGCTCT
This sequence comes from Eubucco bourcierii, assembly GCA_013396675.1. Taxonomy (NCBI): domain Eukaryota; kingdom Metazoa; phylum Chordata; class Aves; order Piciformes; family Ramphastidae; genus Eubucco; species Eubucco bourcierii. The sequence goes on along the minus strand of VWZE01025956.1, from coordinate 637,798 downwards.
GATTTGGGATATGGATCAAGCCCTTGAAGATTTCTGCTGGACTGGGGTTTTTTTTGAGCACTTAGGATGCTAATAAAACCAAGCCTTCTCTCTGTTCCTTGCATGTGTTTAGTTTTGTTCAAATAAAAGCTGTTGAAAATGTTAGAAGGATTAAAATCCTGAGAGGCAAGCAGTGTGTATAGAATGTGAAGTCAATTAAAAGAAACCAGGTGCTTGTCTGCAGGGAATTTTGACTTGGGCATTTGATATGAGAATGATGAGATGCTGGAGGTAGGCAAAGGTATGGCAGACAATAAGAACTGGGAGCAACATCATACTTGTTTCACTGAAAAGCCTTTGTTTGAGTGCAACTTATGTTCTAATTTAATATGTAAGTGAATGTTACAGGCATTTAAATGGGCAGAAGTGAACATTTGGTGGAATAAAGGCCTGACCTCTGTTAGGTGCTGAAGCAGGGGTTAAAATAATTCGCTGAATTGAAGTATAAAATGTGGAAGTGTTGAGTTTTGGCATAGTATACTGTGTGACCTCTTTCTAATGAGTGTCTGAGGTATTAGCAAGCCAAGAGAGGAAGTCTCCTTAATTAAAAAAGATCCTTTGCTACACTAGTTTCATATTTAACATATTTTGCTTTTTAATTAATAGATTGAAATCAAAGTTCAGCTGAAGTTGGGAGTTTCAGAAGACTTTTGTTTGTTTTATTGAGAATTCTCTCCTAGCTAAAATAGTGGTGGCTATCTGGATAAAACTAAACCTTTTTAGCAACACACCTTTTGTGACCTCTATCTGTACTTGAAGAATGCCTCCTTAGTGTTGAATTTCAGATGTAAGTCCCAGAATCCCGGCATGGTGGGGGTTGGAAGGGACCTCTGGAGATCACCTGGTCCAACGCCTCTGCAGGGGGGAACACCCACAGCAGCTTGCCAAAGATCATAATGTCTAGGTGGGTTTGGAATCTCTCCACAGAAGACCCTAAACCTCTGGGCAGCGCGTTCCTGGGCTCCAGCACCTTCACACTAAAGAAGTTTCTCCTCTGTTTAGGCAGAACCTCCTTGGTGCCAGTTTGTGCCCATTCCCCCTTGTTTCAGTTAATGGATCAAAGAATTAAGTTGTAAGAGTTCTGAGATTTTTCAGACATTTTAGCCTCAATCGTATATGAAAGGCAGCAGCTAATGTTTTGTTTCAGATCTGTCATTATGGCTTGTTCATCTAGCACTGATCTGGCTCAGCAGAAGTTGAGCTCTTTTACCTATGACTGTCTTATGCATTCTCAAATTGGGAAACCTTGACCCAAATGGCATGGTACCATGTGCTGCAGAGAGCTTTTGTGGGACTCGGTGATCTCAGGCATTTCTTCCAACCGAAACAATTCTATGATTCTGTGATAATCGGTGTTTAGCATGTCCAGGGAACAATAATTTCTTCAATGAAAATAATACTTTCTTTTAAAAATGGATCTGTAACCATCTATAGGTGACCTCATTTAATGCATTGGAATTTATGATGAGAAAAACATGCTATGGGCTCCAAGTGCATCCAGCAGCTCACCAAGAGGTCATTGATTTGTTTAGAAATGGGAATGTATAACTCTTGAGACAAACCTGGGTGTGTTCATTTATAGAAGTAAGGTGAGTCAAGAATGATGGGGGAGCTTAAATGAAAATATTTTTTTGACACAGGTATTTTGTAGCATCTAAAAGAGTTTTGGCTTCGTGCAGGGGTGTGCAGCTCTCAGCTGCTTATACTGAAAGTGCCCTAATGTAGAGGGAAAAGTAATCTTAGTTTGAAGAGGCTATCAAGTTTTTAATCCAAGTATTTATTTAACCTACTATCACAAGCAGCCAATTAAAGTTATGCTCTCCTGCTTTCCAATTTATAGTCTACTACCATACTGTCACTACTATAAGTCCAGATTATTCTGTTATTTTCTTTATTTCCTGCCACAGATCAATATTTAGAAGTTAGCTAATGAAGCCAGATCATTGTGCTGCTCCACAGAGTCTCAGCGTGAACAGGTTGTGGCAGATTGTTCCTCCTTGATTAAGTATTTATAGACAGAGGGACCAAGAAGGACGATTGTTCCCAAAGCTTTGGCACCTCTGTGATATTCTCATCAGCATAAAGATGATTCAAAGAAAAGGCAGAAGGGGTTTGCTGGCTGCTTGAATTAGACAATTGTGTGATGCAGAATTTTCTTTTGATATCAGCATGGTGTTAAAGTGGCTCATGACTCCGCAAACTGGAAATACCAACTGCAATAGCTGAATTTAAACAGTGTGATAGCTTTCTATTTACATAAAGTTAAAAAGACAGGAAACTGAGAGAGCATGGGGAGGAAACCCACTGAGTGAGGAGGATTGTGTTTGATTTATTATTGTTTTAATTGCCTAATGGCACTAAGGGAGGATCTAATTAAAAATCCCTGGAGAAGTCTTCAAAGGAGAGAAGATGAATATTAGAAAATGTTATTTATAGCCTTTAGTGTTCCTTTGCATCCACGTAAATAGAAAAGTTGAACACAAAGAGCTGGATCATGTCTTCTGAAGCTTTGCCTTTATGTGAGCAATGCGAAAGAGTCAAACACAGCTGCCCAGAAGAGCAATGGCAGGGCTTGCTAATGGCTGTACTGCCTCCACCCTACAGCACTGCCTCAACCTTGTGTTCCCATGCTTATCTTGGGAGGACATGGATGTCAGAGGGACTCCTGTCAGCCTGTGGTGTAATCTTTAATGGCCCATTAATGTATTTTGATGTTTTCTGGCCAAAAAGAAAAATAACTGGTGTGGGCTACAGTCAGATACAATGTCCAAACTCTGTCAGAGACAGAGGACTTTTCTTGTTTCATCTGCTTGCCATATCCCATCTTTACATCTTAACATCCTCCCGAGATGGTGATAAAACTGCGTATTTAATCACTCTGCAATCAAGATTACTAAAAATTATCCCAGTTAGTGTAATTTTTTTTTCTTGGATTATTTTGAGAAACAGCTGTGCTACTACACTTTGATTTAAAGGCATGTTATGATCTAGATGGGGGGGAAGAGCTTCTTATATGACTTATAGCCAGAGAAGATAATCTGATAGAGGCTTTAGGCCTCTAGTGTGTGGAAGAGACTGCCTCCCCTATTTTTTGTTAAGATATGTTTTGAATAGCTATTTAAAATAGACATTAACATAAAGATCATGAAAAACACTTTTTATTGGAAACGTTGATTTTAAATGCTTTGTATCCCAGTGAATTTCCCATTTGACTTCTGAAATTGTCTCATTTAAAATCATCGAATGGTTTGAGTTGGAAGGGACCTTCAGAGGTCATTCACTCCAACCCCCCTGCAGTCAGCAGATACATCTGCAAATAAATCAGTTTGCTCAGATCCCCTTTTCATGCCTTGGGTTTTCCTTCTACTTCCCCCAGCCTCAGTGGTTGTCTCCCACATGCTGTTGGTACCTTCACCTGCCAACATGGTTAAAGCTGACCACACTCACTGTGAGTGTGTTTCTCCTTAATTTGTACTCTTTCAGGAGTGCACATGGAGTGAACACTTTGTTTGTTACATGCTTGGTGTGATGGTGTGAATGCTGAGCTTTGATAACAGCTTGAAATAGTGTCAGATGCTTTGGGAAATTTCTTGCTTTTAGCCCAAAATAAGTGTCATGGAAAAAATCAGTGACCCAAGATTGCTGCTATCTCACTTTGAAGGTTTAGAGACATTAAATAGATTCTTTATTTGCTTTGTGATAGTTTGCTGCCAGAAACAACTCTGTTTTCCATTTTATTGCTGAGCAGCAATTCATGCAGTCACTTAAGACTGGAGCAATACTTCTGTCCCTCCAAAATATTTGGCATTTACTGATATATGTGGCATTTCTTACTGTGAAACAAATCCTGTCAAGTTTGATGGAATCTTGTAGATCTGTAAACTTAGGAGATGGGCATGCATGGCTGCAGTTAGACCAGGGCAAAGATGATGTGGGTTATTGCATTAAATCTGTTGGTATAGGAACATTGTTGGGTATTATGAGGAATGGCAGAGGGAACTGGCATTTAGTCTGGAGAAGAGGAGGCTGAGGGGGGACCTCATTGCTCTCTACAACTCTCTGAAAGGAGGCCAGAGTGAGGTGGAGTTGGTCTGTTCTTGCTAGTATAAGGTAATTGAACAAGAGGAAATGGTCCAAAGTTGCACCAGGAGAGGTTTAGGTTGAATATCAGGGGGAAATTCTTTCTGAATGAGTGGTCAGGTATTGAACAAACTGCCCAAGGAGGTAGTGGAGTCACCATCCCTGGGGGTGTTCCAAAAACATGTGAACATGGCACTTTGGGACATGGCTTAATGGTCATGGCAGTAGTAGGTTGATGGTTGGACTTAATGCTCTTAGAGGTCTATTTCAAACAAAACAATTCTACAAGTCTGTTTAAAAGTGTTTAAGACTTTTTTTGTTATGTTCAGAAAGTGGCATTTATCTCAGGCCACTTCAGTGTTAATGTTTATTAACGTCTATAGCTCACTCTAATGATATAGACTGTAACAAACCAAATACACCCAGTATCTTATCTTGTATGCAGTAATACTTTACAATCAGTTCTCTGTGTGTGTAATATATATATAATGATTGGACTAGAACTATGCTTACTGAATCTTCAGTTGTATCCTTCTTTGGCTCAGTGTCTAAAGCAAATTACCTGCTACTCAAAGATTCCGAGTTCTGAACCTGAGCAGCACAAGTCCCCTGAGATTTCAGCAATAATTACAATACTCTGATCATAGTCCCCGATCCTCTGCTTTGAAACCAGTGCTCTGAAGAGAGGTAAATGAGAATGGCCTTCTGCACAGTGGAGTTTTCAAGAGAAGATGTGTTCCGTTTTTTTTTTTTTTTCCTTTTCATTTTTCCTTTGTTCATTATGAAACTATGACCTGTTGAATGTCATCAGGCTGTAATCCATTTATTCCATGAGGCAGGGGGAACAGAGAACTGGAGATTTCATTTGGACTGATTGAACCAGAGTCACTCTGAGCTGAGCCCCCACTGCCATCAAACTGAGAGATTTTCTTCTTGATCATTTTTCTTTCTTTTGCTCGGCGATTCTGGAACCAGATTTTCACCTGTGGTGTTAGAAATAAGAGCTGATTAATTCAAAGCTGTCGTCAACCTTGTACACTAAGAATAGCAAAGAAAATAGGGATGTGTCAAAACCCCAACAAACATAATAAACTAAACCAAACCAAACAAAACAAAACCAAAGCCAAAAGGCAATATGAAAAATATAACCCCCCAAAAAACCCAAACAAAAATGTCCCAAACCCAAACATTGGTTTGACACACTCAAAACATTGAGTCTGTATCCTTTTTGGTTAGTCTGTATCCATTTTCTGCACTAGTGTCCATAGAAAATTACTTTCATCTCTCAGACCAGGGGCAAAGTGATCTTTTTGATTTAGTAATCAATTTACACAAGCAAATTCAGGGTCCACCCAGCTGTATCATCTAAGCTTTTAGAGTGGTGTGTCCCAGGCTTTATGAAGATGTGATTACATGTTTATTTATTTATTCATATATATTACAGATTAATTAAAACCCAAGGAGTGAGAGTTCTCTTTCTTTGTTTATATTATGAGTGATTTCTGTGTGTTTCTGAGGATATCTGACACAATATATGTACAAATACCAATCATTGAATGGTTTGGGCTTGAAGGGACCTTAAATATTGTGTAGTTTCAACCCTCCTGCTGTGGGCATGGAAGCCTCCTACTAGACCAGATCGCTCATGGCCCCATCCAAACAGACTTTGAATACTCAAGGCTGGGACCCTCCACAGCTTCTCTGGGGAACCTGTTCCAGTGCCTCACCACCCTCTTAGGGAAGAATTTCTTCTGCATGTCTAATCTTGGTCCGGCTTGTTCCAGTTTAAAGCCATTACCCCTCGTTCTGTCACTCCATGCCTTTGTAAGAAGTCCTTCTCTTGCTGTCCTGTAGCCCCCTTCAAAGACTGGAATACATATTCTTACGTGCTTTAGAAGCTTGGGGTTTTTTTGTTGTTGTTGGTCTATATATCTGTATTTCATAGTTACCTGTGTGCTATGGCACCTGCATTTCTCAGGCTTGTATAAAGACTCCTGGCTGTTTGAAATCTAGTTTTAGTTGAAGTATCTCTATTTTCTTTCCTTACATGAAAGTGTGCATTAGTAGAAAACACCACTTGTGTTTTCCTTATTAATTTTTGTGTTCTGACTTGACAGTTTTTGTTACATCCTATAAAGTGTTGGATACAATATGTATTGAAAATTTCAGTCTTATTTTCTAGGGTTTTTTTAAATGACTTTACTAGTGAGGAAAAGTAAAAAGCATTTAACTTTGTCATGAGACCTGTAGAAATGCAGGTAGATGATGTGGGTTCCCTACATTATGCCTGAAGGAAATTCACCAGTCGAAAATCGGATGGCTTTAAAAGCAGCAGTTCTGTAAAAGGAAACTGATTTTATGCAGTGTTGCTGGTTACTCCAGGCATGTCTCTGCTCTATATCAGCCAGCTTGCATAACACTGAGGTGCAGGGTTTGAGTCTTTCATAATAGCAATGCTCTCTAAACTCTCCAGTGCAGATGCATCCTGCTGTATAACAAACCGAAGTCTGTCAGCCACAGACTTGCTTTTCTTAATTACTTTCTGGGCCCACTTAGAGTCTGCAGAGTTATTCTACCTACTGTTTGAATCTGGAATTGAACATCATTGAATTATGATATATTTATAAACAATGCTTCATCCTAAAATGCCATTGTCTGTCTGTGCTTTCTTAGACCCTCAGCCTTGACTGGTCCCTATCTACTCCATGTTCTTGCACAGACTGAATGCTGAAGCAGAGGAGGCCACTGAAAGAGAAGAATAATTTAAGTGTGTGTTCAGCAAGAACAAAAGTTTGTAAAATTCTGAAAAAGAGATCTCTTGCTTAAATTTACCTAGGGGGCATAAATGTGTTTGCTAAGGTATGAGATGCCATATTTAGTATCCCCAAATCTTATTCTCCAACTACAGCAGAACCAGTACAGTTCTGTTGTGTGAGGAGGGCTGGATTCAGCAGTTACTGTATTTGCAGGCTGCAGAACTTAGGCTTTGTGGGTACTCCAGCATGGTGATTTAGGAAATTACAGAATCCCAGAACCTCAGCGTATTGGGTGTTGGAAGGAACATCTGGGAATCATCCAGTCCAACCCCTAAGCTAAAACAGAGCCACCCACAGCAGCTTGCCCAGTATCACAATGTCCCAGCTGGGTTTGGAATCTCTGCAGAGAAAGAGACTCCACAACCTCTCTGGGCAGTCTGTTCCAGGGCTCCAGCACCTTCACACCAAGGAAGTTTCTCCTGATCTGTAAACAGAAGCTCCTGGCGTCCAGCTTGTGCCTCTTGCCCCTTGTCCTGTCACTGAGCACCGTGAAAAGAGTGGCCCATCCTCTTGCTCTTCACCTTTTAGCTCCTGCTGAGCATTGAGGAGATCCCCTCTTCAGGGGCCTGGCTCTTCAGCCAGGGCTCTCAGCCTTTTCTCACAGAGGTGGTCCAGGCCCCTTGGCATCTTTGGACTCTCTGTTGGACTTTATCCAGTAGTTTCCTATCTCTTGAACTGGGGAACCCAGAACTGGACCCAGTACTCTAGATGTGGCCTCTCTAGGGCATCATAGAGGGGGAGAAGAACATCCCTTGAACTGGTGGTCACTGTTTTATTCAATGTGTTGAGTAAAACAAAACACAAATAGGTGACAGCTAGTTATGGCATGTATAATGATTTCAGTGAGAGAGAAAATTTGAGAAACACTATAAAGATCTATTTTGGGTTTTTTGATGGGGACAGACTGAGAGAGCCAGGGCTGCTCAGCCTGCAGAAGAGAAGGCTCCAGGGAGACCTTATAGTGGCTTTCCAGGGAGCTCCAGGAGAGCTGGGGAGAGACTTTTTACAAGGGCTTGTTGTGATAGGATGAGGGGCAGTGATTTGGAACTAGAGCACAGAAGATTTAGGTTGGACATAAGGAAGAACTTTGCAGTGAGGATGGTGAGACATGGAACAGGTTGCCCAGGGAGGTTGTGGATGCTCCCTCCCTGGAGATGTTCCAGGCCAGTTGGACAGGACCTAGAGCAACCTGCTGTGGTGGGAGGTGTGCCTGCCCATGGAAGGGGATTGTACCTAGATAATTTTTAAGGTCCCTTCCAACCCAACCCATTCCATGATTAATTTGTATTTGTACATATATTGTGTCAGATATGCTCAGAAGCTGTGTGATGGATACGTAAGGTGGATCCTGCCCATGTCTCCGAGCAGTTGGAGTTTCTGGTAAAGGATGTTATATAGGTGGTTGATAGTCTCTCTGTACCTGTCTTTCAGATAGTCCCAGGTTTGCTGCCAGCTCTGACTTTCTCCTGATTGTAATGTATCTGTTGCAGTGAAATTCCTTCTCTAATTCTAGTCTCTGATGATCTGTGTAAACCACTCGGTACTTTTCTTTTGTTCTTGTTTTACCTGTTTAAGAAAGAAATACTATTAATGTGTTGCATTTGAATAGCATCTTTCAAACATTTTACAGACATGAATTAAACCACACAGTGCTTGCTTTCTGTGTTACAGAAATGGAATGCGAGGTGCAGGGTGAGTGAGTATTGGTTATTGTGACTATCCTTTCCTCTTTATATTCCTCTCTCTGTAAACATACGTTTCAATGTAAAGCTCTTGAGTAAAAAACACCTTGAAGCAACTTAAATAATACACAGTACATTCTTGGTGCCTGATATATTCGATCTCCAAGGGGTTTCGTTTCAGTGCTCACTCAAATGACTTCCATATATATGCAGGCATAAATACATAGGATCTCAAGACCAAAGGTCGGTTGTACCATGTCCTAATTCTCTGAGTTTTAAAAGCTCACCTCTAGCATGAAGAAATGACCTACTAGAAATGTTTTCACTTTCTTGTGTGGCCACAGAATGTGCTTATAATTCAATAATGATTTGAATTTATTTCTTTTCCAAAAGGTGGAGTCTCACCAGCTGCTGAGTGCCGGTAAGGTATTGCTGGGTGTAGGACTCAGTGTGTAGGACTTCCCTTTCCAGTTGAGAGCACTTAGCAATTTGTAAGATGAGGCAATAAAATACTTGTAAAAGGATTTAAGTATTATCCTCTCTCTAGCATATCAAAGAAATAATATTCTTGGGTATACTGGATGAACACTGTGAAGAGAAGCATTACTTGGTGATTAAAAGATCTCTCTAATTTCATAGGTTTTTAAAACAATTCAACATGTAGTAAGTTTGAGAGTGATCTCTCTGTACTATTATTTGTTCTTCTTTGCACTTTCAACAGGCTAGATAGTTTTCCTTTTTCTTCTGATCTTCCCAGGTTTTTTTTGATGTGAGTTTTCTGGGACAAACTGTAGGACAAAGACTCCTTTAAAGTGGTTCCCTAAAATCCATTGAGGTGTTAAGATGAAGCACACGCCACACAAAGGAGCAACAAGGAGATCTTATCAAGAACCCCTTTCACATTCAGAAACACAAGCCAATTGGTTTGGAATTTACAAGCCCTAAACAAATGTCAGACTCTTTCATCTTAGCAGAGGAATAAAAGGACAGAAATAGATGAAGGAATATTTTTAACTTGTTTCTTCTTAAATTTGGACCAGCATTGAGAGTAGACTGTGATATTTTTATCTGAAGGCTAGAGGTAGACATAGCTTAAGACAGGTAATTAAAGATGTTTTCCCCAATCCTGTGCTATGCAGACTTCTAGTGTGCAACATCTCCAGCCTAACTTTGCAAAACTAAACCAAATCATCAAAACTAAGTTTATGAAGGTACAAATCGTTTGCTTTCAAAAATTTGCTCTGAGTGATAGTTTTAATGTTATCAATGGTTTAGATATTCAGGTTTCCTCTAAGCTGAAGGCTTAGAAGGTAATCTTTGAAAACAAGTTAAAATTCAACAGGGTTATTCCGGCTTCACTATAATCAGCAAATATAACCATGATTTGAAGGGGTGGAGAAAAGGAATAGTTTTCTCCATTCCCCTTGGTCATAAAATTCACAGAGCATTTCTTCTGAAGACAATAAAGCT
>VWZE01025956.1:571707-624959 GCA_013396675.1 Eubucco bourcierii | reverse complement strand
GGGGGTGGGGGAAGTAACAACGTGATTTTTTAAATTCATATTTACCTTGTGGCATAAAACAGTTATGGAGCATTTTTGCCTGTAACTGTTAAATATTGCTGCATTTTTTTTCCCAGGACAGTCTCAATCTATCATGTTTTTCATCCAAAATTCTTTCCAGAGCAAAGATTGAAGAACTGGAGTGAGATGCAGCCATATCTAAACACAGCAGTCATCCCACCATAGGAACCCCATAAAGCCTTTAGCGATGAAAGTGAAACTAGTGCAAATTTAGTGAAAAGAGCACTAAACAGCAGTAGGTTAAATAACTGTCATAAACGACCCACCAACCCATGTGTTGTAAGGAAAGTTAATTATTTCTAAGATCAGTGATAGCAGAAAATGCTTTCTGAGGTTGGAAGTGGAATAGACGCTTACCAGTAGTGTTAGCTTGCACGGTTTTCCTCACCCATTCGTAAGAGCTGTGCCTTTGGCTGTTGGGAGAGATTTGCTGTGTATTAATTGTATCTACAGGAGGTAACCCCCCAGCTGCAGTGGGGTGGAGGGAGCTGTAATCAGCAGAACTGTAGGAGACCTGTCCCGGGGATGAGCCGTTGATGTGTGCAGCAGCAACTGTGCTGGAGGGTCCTGGGCCGTAAGCGTTCCAGTCCTCCCTCTGTGGGCCATAGTGAGATCCCCAGGTTCCTGCAGGCTGGCTGTGGCTGTCCAGAGCTGGCACATGATGGTATCCCATGTAGTCAGAATAAGATGGAGTAGACACAAAGTTTTGCGCTGGCAGGTTGTTGTTACCCCTTGCAGCCCCTGGATACATGCTGGTCTCTTTATCCAAGAGGGAACTCACATACATGATTGTCCCAGACCGTAAAGGTGTTGTCACAACATCTTGTTCTTCCCTGTTTTCTTCTGCTGTTTAGAAAGAATTGTGTTTGGTTTTTCTCTAATAATGCCACTCTGCTTGGAATCTTCTACTTCATCCTCTTTTATTACCAACTGTGTTACCAGGTGCTGGTGGTAATGGTTTACCAAGATCTTGCCTGACGTCAGCCTAACTGCCTGCCTCATAATTACATTTACATTCAAATGAAGGGCTGACCCACCCCACCTTTCTGCCAGTTCTGGTGCTTTCTCTTTTAGAGAACTTTTATCTATCCTATTACCCCTCCCTGATACCCAGCAGCAATTCCAGCACTGTAAGATGATGCAACAGTCTCTTGTATTTGTAACATAGTAAATAGAGGTGTTTGGGGTTTTTTGTTTCTTTAAGGAAAAACTGGTAAATATAATAACAGAGTTTGTTGTTCAGATGATTTCTTGTCTGAAACCTTTATTTTATGATGCATTATCAATCAACAAATAAAAAACCCCAAACATCTCCTAATAGCACAGATACTTAAATAAAAATAATCTCATTTTTACTTCTTAAATTAAGAGACAGAATCTATGTGAATAATTGTCAGGCACTAGCTTCAGAATACAGAGCACCTTGTAAACAGCATGTCTGGAACAGAACTGCCTCAAGAATTTTCCGCTCCGTATTGATGTTTGTAAGTGGTTTTCCATCCTGGGAGAAATGAAAGCTCTACTAACTATATTGCACATGTTCGCACTCTTCCCATGCAGAGTGGTGTGCAGAGATCTCTCCATCTGGTGTCCCTTGCAAACATATATTTTAAAAAGTAGACAATAAATCTTCCCAACAAAGATGGTGTCAGAAGTACAAAGAAAATGACTGTTAAAAGTAGTGAAAAAGAAGTCTTTGATTAGGCCTGGTAATATTGTTGGCTTCTGTTGCAAACTGAAGACAGCCTTTCTCTGCCTGGGAGGCTGAGTTCCTTCCTCTGAAAGTGCTGTTTTCAGTAGGGGCAGCTTAGGCAAGGGGAAGCAGCTGGGACAAACATCTGGGTTAGTGGATCAGAACTGCCCTTATGCTGTTTTGTAAAGAGCCTGACACATGGGTGCTCTGTAGGCCAGTGTAAGTGTTCCCTGTGAGAAAAAAATATTCTTAAGATGGTTTTATGTCTTATCACAGAGCTTGATGTTAACTTGGGAGAGCTAAACCACACCTCCTGACTTGAGAATTGCCTCTGTATGGTTGTCTAGCTACAGTTTATAGAACAAATTTGATATGTATTTATGTTGAATGGATTTCTTTGCAATGAGCTATTTGTCAAGGGGTATTCCTGCAAAAGAGGTGCAAATTACAATGAGTTGTTTCCCTTTACAAAGGTGTGGGTTTTCATTCACTATCCTTTGTATTTTGACACTACTTGGATTCACACATCCCTTCTAATTCCAGCACTAAAGCATTCGAAGTGTGTACTTAAAGACAGGAAAGATATTCCTCATGTGGTTGGATTTGGGCTTTTTTTGAGGAACAAAATTGTAGCAAAACCTTGTTAATTACTTTTGCTATATTAAAATTAATTTTGCTATATTAATTATATATGCTATATATATATATTAAAATTAATTTGTATTTACATATTATTAATCCTTTGGATCCTGAGAGTGCTGAGGAAAGTTGTATTATGGGATAGGACATGGAAAATGCCTTCTGTAATTGGTATTTCCTTATAAAAATAGACACTGAAAAGCAGTCAGAACAGACTTGAAAGAAAATGAATTGTCCTGCATTTTTTGGGAGCACACAGAATTTTTAGTACTGATATGTACTAAAAAGAACAAAGAACTGCACTGAACATGATCCAGATTAAACATGTTTCCTGTGCTGGAAGTATCCATGGAATCTTTGGCCTGCTTGTGAGTTTTATGTCAGTAGTTCAGTTACGTCAGCCATAGGCAGAGCCATAGGAGGGAGAACTTTTGAAATCCATTGACATAGCACAGATGAATGTTGATTGCTCATAGGTTTCAGGCCAGGCATGTTGTTTGACTCCTAAGCACACCATTTTCACATCTCAGTGAATGACATTTCATTTCCTAGAATGCATTAGATTTGGCAAGATTTTTAATCCCTGTTTTTCCTCTACAAGATGCCTCTGTTCATACANAGCTTTATCCTTTATTCTCTGTTCTTCTTTTATCTTTTGTTTATGCTTCTCCTTTCCCTTTCTTGTCTTGCCTGTTCCATTATCTGAATTTTCTTTAGATCTATTTCGATTCTTTCCAGAACATAATTAGATCAAGATATGCCGATGGCAAATTGCTACATTGATTTGATGTGGCCTAACAATAGTAATCTTTGACTAAGGCATTCTGTTTAAAAAGATTTACATAGCAGGATAAGATTGCTGGCTAGGACTGCAGATTTTTAACACCAAAGTGAGAATAAGATAGCTAAAATGGCGACATTCAGATCTTCTGCACCCCAACTCTGATGCCTCCCATTTTGTATAGCAGGACAATGTGTGTATTAAAAAGGAATCATACCTTTGCATGTAGCCTAGTAGTTGGGGGCTACCAAAGTTCTGGGGCTAATGTTTATTGAGAGGTAACTGACTTAACTGACTGCCTGCTTTCCCAAGAGTTGTCTCTTTGCCACACGCATGTCTTGCTGCTCAGATCTAGTAGCTTCTGAGCCATAGAACCACTGCATCTTCAGTGTGTAGCATTAACTTGTAGAGGGCATTGCTGTCAGAAGAAAAAGAAGGAAAACTAAAAGTGACCTGCCCTTGCCTTGTCCACGTTTTCCCTGAGGGAATGGCAATGAGTTGCTGGTGGCAGAGGAAGGGCTGGAAGAAGTGCTTGTGGAATGGTGTCTTACCATGGGCCCTCTCCTGATTTTGTGGAGCTGTGGGTGGGCTGGAGATCCAGACGCCTCATCAACGAGGGGGTTTATATTTACCCTACTTTCTGCAGTGGGTGATAAAACCATGTATAATTTAGTAATTTAAATAATAACAAGTCTTACAAGGAATGGCTGAGGGAACTGGGATTGTTTAGTCAGAAGAAGAGGGGCCTGAGGGGAGACGTCATTGCTCTCTACAGCTCCCTGAAAAGAGGTCTGAGTGAGGTGGGGGTCAGTCTCCTGTCCTTAGCATCAGGCAATAGAAGGAGAGGAGATGGCCTGAAATTGTGCCAGGGGAGGTTTAAGTTGGATATTAAAAGCTATTTCTTTCCTGCAAGAGTGGCCAGGCACTGGAAAAGGCTGCTCAAGGAAGTGGTGGAGTCACCATCTCTGGAAGTGTTGAAGAAACATGTGGACATGGCACTTTGGGACATGGTTTAATGGCCGTGGTGGTATTACCTCCATGGTTGGATTCGATGTTCTTAGAGGTCTTTTTGAACCAAAGCAATTCTGTGATTGTACAATTTATCTACTTTGCCCACAGGAGTGTCCACAGGAGTTGTCTCGCTGTTGAAGTGAAGCTCTGTGTATAAAATCCAGTGTACTCTGAGATCTTTGGGAAGAAAACTTTCTAGTTTTCTAACAAGTGGTTGGTGAAAATCTAGTGATAATAAGAAGTGTGGTGATAACCACAGGAACTAGTAGAGCTCTGTTTGTACAGGGAGTGTCACTGGTGTATGGGCTGCTCCAAAGAGCTTTTCCAGCGTAGGTAATAATAATATAATCACAAATGTGCAATTAAATGCTTTAATGACAGCTATTATAACAGCAATTTCAGGGACTACTGTTGGAGTAAAACTAGTCTGAACAACAATAACTTGAATGAAGGTGTTTATACCTGTCATATTTTTTATCAGGAACCCTTACTCATTAAGTTACTCTTTTATGGGGAGATAAGAAGAAGCAAGTCTGTCCATCTTTAGAGCTTGAAAATTATACCAAATCTATCTACGGTTTTGGTTTTGAGGTGAGGGAAGCAGGTGAGTTTAGCACATCCTATTCTGTCTAAGGTGCTAGGAACAGATGTTTGTTTTCTTGCCTCCAGATGACCACTCTACTAACACCTCAGGAACATTAGGCTTAGGAATGCTTTTTTCCTTTATAACTTTGAATCTCAAGCTAAGGACTTGGTTAGTGAACTACATGTTGCTGATAGTTCTAATGCAGTATTTCAGAAGTGTGGTTGACCCTTTGTTCAAGCTGGGCTTTGCACACATCCCCACTTCTCTAAAATTAATAGTCAGCTGTATAAACCTTGAGGAAAATACCAGGCAGAACATGGAGTGCTGTCAACTGGAGCCAGTTCTCTCTGGAACAAATCAGTTATGGAGGAAGTCAGATGATTCCAACAATTTGAAACACAGCAAAAGAGCCTGCTCTTGCTTTCACTGGAGCTTCCACAAAGTCCTGAAAATTCTATTTACCTATTTTAATTGGGCTGGTTTAATATACAGCACCCTACTTAGGTTTAATTTTTCAGGCTTGAAATGTAAACTCCTGCCAAACTATTTCTGTACTGACAGATATGGCACATGCTAGAGAACAGAAGGAGCAAGGGTAGGGGAACTAGTTTCCCTCCTTGAAGTGTTTTCACTTCCTTGAACTGAGGAAAAATCAAAGAGACTCACACCACAAGTTTCAGTTCTGTGCTGTGTGCCTCTCTCATCACTCACACATATTTGTTTTTCATAAGAGACTAGCAGTAGAAATAAAAATGTTGGTTGTCCATGAAGCCTTCCTCATTGGGTTAATTTTAATTCCAGGATCTGACATTTTGGTTGTTAGCAAATCTTTTTGAAAAAAAGGGGGGAAAGTGGCATGGTAGGAGCATGGTGATTGTATTTACTCATCTATCTAACCCACTATTGTTTTCCCAGCTGATGCTAGCAGTGATTTGCCTTTCATTTCTTAATGTTAACTTTTGCATTCTATTAATAGCAGTGACAATAAATTTCATGTATGATCCTCATCAGTGTTTTATTTGCCAGGAAAGAAGGACCTGGAGCTAAAGGAGGGTCTTGCTAGTCTGAAATAATTTCAGACCTGCTACAAGATCAATAGTGGCAGTAATAAGAGTGTGTCTTTCTGCTCAACAGGCAGACTTAGCAGTGCATGTGAACTCCAGGTTTAATTGATTCTCTTTAGCAGAACCATGAAAATGAACAGCAAACTCTCTATTGATATTTATTTAGTTTCCTTCCTGAGTCTATGGCTCCCACTCACTGTCACTAATTCATACTGAGCAGAATACAGCTAGATGGGATTATTGGGTGCTCACTGTTGAGTCCCTGAGAGGTTCTTTGGTGTGGCCTTTCTTTCATAAGGTAACAAAGGAAATGATTGTCTTTACTGTTTACCATTCCTGCCATACATATGGTTTAGGTTTCTGCCAGAGTGGCATTTATGTTGCATGGATTTTACTCTTCTTTCCAGGTAAGAGAGATCATTGTCTTTGTAAAGTCAGTCCTAACTTAGTGTTTTCTTGTGGTTTAGAAGACCAAGAATACTCAGGGTGTATCTTAATTAAGCCTTTCCATTTATTGTGATACCTCTTTGAGAACAGAGTTTGTTACAAAATGATTTGTTACGAAGAAAGTGTTTGTGCTCTTTGAGTCTGAAAGGAGCTGGTGAACATTTTCCTGGTAGAACCTGTGCTTGCTCTTCGCGTGGGACTGGCTGTGTGAGTTACTCACGGTGCCACACCATTGCAGCATGCACTCTGGGTGTCAAAGCACCAACAAGCCAAGTAAGGGTGCTAAAGCAGGACTGTGCTTTTTCATTTTGATGTTGACATCCAGAATCTGGTCCTTGGATAAAGGTAGCATGTGCTTGGTGCTCTCTCATATGTACGCTGATGATTGCTTAATCCCACAGTGATTGCAGATACTGCATATGTGGTGGGGTTTGGTTTACAAATGTCATTTTGAGCTGTATATCAAGCTTGGCTACATGAAGTTTTCGTAGAAGGTCCTATTTGCTGTGCTCTTCTTGATCTAAGTCACAGTTCTCTGGGTAGCAGGGTTTAAAGGTTAGTGAATCCCTGTAAAAATTGAATATACCTCGATGGTCTTTTTAATCACAATTAGGATTAAGAGCTTAAACATTCTTGTGATGTAGTCTGAGGTATGCTGTTCTTCTTCAGGGCATTTTGCTAACAACCAATCAATCTTCACAGCAACTCTGCTTTGGTGTCCCTCATTTTTCAATGCAGTAAAAGCAATCACTTATATGATACACCCAGAGCCAAGAAGACATTCAACATTATTCTGAAGACTGGCACCAATGCAACATGACTCACAGTGTTGGATCAAAATACTTTTGTTTTGGCTCCAGTTTTACGTCTGTCTTATTTTTAATTACACAATACAGCATCGAGGCAATAACACTACTCAAACTTCTCAGAGAAAAATAGCATTCTTTTGCTTTTGATGGGCAGCTGGTTAAGGGATTCAAGCACACACTGAAAATATTCAGTCAAATAGGTTGCTGCTAAGTTTTACACACACAGAAAAAAAAAATGTAGTACCTAAAACAATCACTAACATAACTGGAAGGTTAATAATCTCTAAGGTATTGCCCTGGTTTATAGATACTGCTTTGGGAGCAATAAATTTTAACCTTTGAACATGTGCTTCTGCAAATAAAATCCAGCCTTATTTTGTGTACTTAACAACTTCAGATTGGAAACACATAGCAACGTATAGCAAGCATGTGTTCTGCAAACTGCCACAGAAATGAGGCAGATCTTCAAAGTGGTCACTTATCTTACTCAATAACTCTTCTCCATGTAAACAAGATAAACCAGGTCCTTTTACCAGACCCCCCTCTCTCCAAATGATGTTTAAATAATTTTAAAGAGAAAGAAGTTGTGTTCAGGAAAATTTTTCAACTTCTTTCTTAAAGGTTTTGTTGGGTTTTTTTTCCCTTTAAAAGTTTTTAATACAAAATCAAGCTCTCTCATGGAAATGTGATTAAAGTGAGTAGCTATGAACTTGATCCTGCAAAACTCTGCTGCCAGGGTTCTTTGCACTTAGCTAGACCTACGTGCTAAATTATCATTTATCATTAAAGCAGCCAAAGTTTCCCTCTTACCTTTTGAGAGCTTAAATCTGACCATTTAAATTGTTTTTCTGTGGTTTGCAAGCATGATTCTGCTTAATTAGCCAAGGTGAGGATACTTTTCTCCTTGATGCTTTTTCAGTCTCAAATTAAACTTAATTAGGAATAATTTCTTTCCTGCAAGGGTAGTCAGGCATTGGAACAGGCTGCCCAGGGAGATGGTGGAGTCACCGTCCCTGGAGGTGTTCAAGAAACATGTGTGCACATGGCACTTTGGGACATGGTGTAATGCCCATAATGAGGTTGGCTTGATGGTTGGACTTGATCTTAGAGGTCTTTTCTAACCATAATGATTCTATGATTCTATGAAATATGTGTGTGTGTGTAACTGTAGGTAAACTGTGTATTGTTGTAAGTAAAATCTCTGCAGCATTTCCCTCTGTGGACACACTGGGTGTTCTGGGTACTTCCAATGCATTCCTCTTTTGGCCATACCCAGTGGACATCAATTTGTGGAGACCAGTGCTTTGACTGGGTGCCGTGCTCAGCAGTATGAGTGGTAAATCCCTTTAGTTCCCACATGCTGTTTGTCATATTCTGCTTTCCATGATGTGTGGAAATCAGCAGGAGTCTTTCTGTGGCTGAATTTTGAGTTGCAGGTTCTTCATCGCATTTGTGTCACCTGTGAAGGCTTCAAACTGCTGTTGCCAGCAAATGGAGCAGCACTGTGAAGAGGGAGAGTGGGAATTCTGCATTGCATATGTGCCTATTAAAGATGGAACTTTTATTTAGTTTTGTCCTTCTCCCAACTGTACAATGATAAACAAAAGGAATAATTAGTGGAAGCTGACAGCTGCCTGAGCCATTCTCCTCCACTTTTTGCAGGACTCATCACGACAATGTATGTGTTCATTTGCTACCATAGCTGATACCACATTGGCAGATGATTATGAAAAAAAGTAATTTATTTTAATGTTCTTTATATACAAAGTAATTTCACATTACCAACATTTGGATGCTCTAATAGTACTATTTGTTATCATTAAAGAACCCGCCCCCAAGAATGTAGTGCCTATATGACTTAATGCTCCTAAGTCTTGTTTGCAATGGTGATGGAGATATTGAGGAGGCCACCTGGATAAAAATTAGTGAGGACAGGCATCCTAAATGTCTGAATTGCTTGTGACAAAGAGAGGATAAATTCCCACATCACTTATGTGCTTTAAAAAGTTTCCCTTTGCATACATGTTAGGCACATGCCATTACCAGTCATGTTCAGAACTACCCAGATTATTTATTTTTAAGTACTGATTGCCAACTACATTCCGCTTAGTATGGAAGGGATCAACACTTTGGGCATTGAGATCCACTTGAAAAAGCCTGAGAGCTTAGAACATTGTGAAATATTTGTTTGTTGTGTCTTTCATTAATTTGGCTTCTCAGATTTTATTTTGTTTTTTTTTTCAGTTTCACAATAGCTCTGAAAACTGGACCCAGTTTAAGATGAGTGGAATGCAGTTATTGTATGTCTCCATGGGCTGTCTCATGAAAGAAAGTCACTTTTAAAGCAACTTACACTTTTTAAAGGGAAGGTTGTGTTCCCCCCCTCTTTGCTCTTTTTAGTCTGACTTGATTTTTCTTCTAGCAAAAATTAACTTGGGTCAAGATTCACAGTTCCAGGATGCTTTCAAAACATTGGTGGTAGGATTGAAGAGTGCATGCTTATACCAGTGTGTGGAACATTGAAAATCATACCTGTCAATCCCCCATAATTCCCAAAAGCTCATCCCTGACCTTTGCCCTTACCATGTAGTGAGTGCAACTGCCACAAGCTAAGCTTTCCATCAAATGGGTCAAGACATGGAAGCCACCTTTTCATTTATCAAGATCCATGTGTAAAGCCCATGGAAGTAAGATTCCGTGGCATCTGTGTGGAGATCAAAGGAGAAGGGATATGCACTTTACCTAGGGGCAGGAGACAGGCAGAGCACTGGTGGTCCAGCTGCTGTTACCACCTCAGCAATCTGGTATTGCCTGGGGCCCATGTTGTGTTTGTCTTTGCTTACAGTGTACCGTGACAAGTGGCTGCATGTGGTCCTCCGCTGTCCTCCTCCCAGTGCCTGCCTACCTGCTGCATGGCTGGAGGGATGCTTGCCTGTGGCACAGACTCATACTGTCCTCTTGCAGAGGCTCCCTGCAATTAGGACTCCTGGCACACAACAGTTCCCTTGCCCTTGGGAGCTTACTCTGTCCTGCAGACCTAGCAAGTGGCTCTCGAGTTGTGAAGCTTTTGTGCACAAAACTGTCGTCCTGGGGTCTCCTCTGTCTCTCATGCTGTAGTGCTCCATGTACTGGTGGTTTTTAGTGTTCTTTATGCAGTATATCCCCAGGCAGCCTTACTGAGAGGCCACTACCTGCTGCAGGGTCCCATTGTGCTGCAAACCGTTCATGGGGAGTGGTGGTGGTGGTGGTGGAGGAGGAGAGAATAAAGCAGCAGGCATTTCTGAATGAGTCTGTGGGTCAGGAACTGGCATTGGGCTCACAGAACCAGAGTCACTCTGCATAGAGCCAAGATTGCTGCCATCAAAATGAGTCATTTTCTTCTTCATTAGTTTTCTTTCTTTGGCTCTGCGATTCTGGAACCAGATTTTTACCTGGAGAGGGGCAGAAGAAATTTCTTTTCAGTTGCTAATAGAATGTAATGTGGTCCTTTGGGTACATAGTGAAGGGTCATAGGTAAAATCAACTGCATGAGGACCAGTCAAAAATGCAACCTGAGACAGCAGAGTTATGTGCTTGGTTTTCATACAGCTTTTCTTCCCTATCTGATAATATCTATTAACACCTTAGTAAAAAGAGTTTTTCAGTCTTACTTTTCTTTTTTAGGAGGTGTTTCTTTTTGGAATGAGGTTTGATTTAAATTTTTTGTAATTACTGGGGTTTTTTTGGTACAAAATCTAGTCATGTGCCATAGTGATGACCAAAAGAGTTGGAGAGTAGCTTTACACTGAAAACTGCATGCCCTAATCAGGACAAGTAAAAAATCTGTTTTCAGCCTAAAAACTGAGGCTCAATCTTAACAACGTTAATTGGTTAGCTCCAGTGTGCAAGGCAATGGAGAGTTATGAGCAGAATTTCACCAGTTCACTAATCTTAGTACACAAATTTACTTCAAAATACTGTGTAAATGGTGCCTCAATAGCTAAATGTGTCTCATTGCATTCACAGATGGAGCCAGAATCTCCTGCACAGTCCACTGTTCCACACCACAGCCATTGCTCTGTCACAGAAATGACAAATCTTTGGGAAGAAATGAAGCAGCTATTAAAGAGGATATGGGTTTTGATTAGGGTAGGACAAGTGAGGACATGAGATGAAGTGGATGAGTGATAGTAAAGCAAAGCAGAACTTGTTCAGGTGTGAAAGGGTGAGTGTTCTGTGGCAACTGAAATATCTTTGGATGTGAATCCCCAGTGTTGGATTTAAGGCAGTGCACAGCAGCTATTGATCCTTGGAAGTGACTCTGAGTTATGTCTAGGCAGTTCCAATAAGTCAAGCTACCTCATTCAGATGTGTCGTGTTTTCTTGCTGGTGTTCAGATGGCAAAGGAAACACTTTTGTCACCGTTTGCTGTAACCCCCCAAAAAATCAATGGTTTGCTGAGCAATAGTAATTTGTTCAGTTATCCTTTGCTAGAAGCCAGAAAGGGAAAGAGAATGATGATCAGGAAGGAGGTAAAACAGTAAGAGGTGCTAACATCTGCTGCTACTAGGTTGTGTTTTAAAAGAAAAGCACCGTTAAAGTGCCACAGAACTGCTTTAAGAGCCTCTGTGACAGTCTCTGTGTCCTTAGCCCTGAGGTATGATTGTTTTCTTTCTACGATTGAAGAATTCAGATACATGCAAAGCTCTTCGAAGTTTTGTCGAACTCCCAGGTTATCATGAGACATTTGACAGTTCAGTTTGTCTCTTAATTTGTCAGAGAAATTATGTTCCAGAGACTATGTTCCATTAAGCCAGTTTCAAACCTCTCTTGCATTCTGGTTGTGCTCACGCAATCGAGTTTAGCCTGTTGCATAAAAAGATGAATCATCCTAAAAACCAATCTGCCCTCTGTTTCAGAATTACCCTCTGGCTTCAATGTTCTTACCTGTGTTTGAATTTAGGGGAATGTTATTAAATTAAGAATGCAGATCTGCAGCAGTGATCCAGAGAGAATTTGGGCAGGGCTTCAAGTTCTTATGCCAATTATCAAATAACTACAAAGAAACACTGGTCTGTAATGTCAGACTAAAAGCTAATGGGGGCAGCTGCATCTGAAGTGTTCTTCACATGCTACCCTCCTCTTTTCAGTACTTTTTTCCTACTCTTCAGTCATTGTGCAAGTTACTCTTCCCCTGAAGTCTAATTTTCTTCTTCTTTGTCCTCATCATCTCTTTTATTTCTAATCCTTCCTATTTTAGCAGTGCTTCATTTTGCCTCTTTTTTTCTTCATGAGATGCTGCATATTTCCTTCCATGTTTAAACAACTGTTCTTTGTCCTTTTGTCTTGAAATATTCCTTGCAGTGTCCTGGATGAGATTTTGCCATAGCCAGAAAAAAGTGTAGCCAAAAAAATGGTGCCAGATTCTAGACTGAGTGCAGTGGAACTCAGGATGGAATTTAATTGTCAATAATTAATTATGTTCAGCAGCAGGTTGAGAAATATTTGCAAAGTGAGTATTTGCTTCTCTCTTTCTGTCAGTGCCTCCAGTGTGTGCTAAGATAAGTGCAAGTCAGATGGACATTGCTACAACTAGGTGGATTTTGGACTATCCCTGCTGAGTAGAGCCCCATGTGAATCAAGCATAATCCTCAGTGAATGATGCTGAGTGATAACTGACTGAGAAAACAGAGCTGTGATGCTCTGCAAACAGAACAGGCAGGAAATTAGCATATTGTGTCCTCAAATCTACCCAGAGAGATCCTTCAGTCAAGCTTTTCATTTTCTCTGCTTTCTTCAATGTATTGCATTAAGAAACTCCTGAGTAAAACAGGACCAAACACGGGCTCAACCCATGTTGTGAGGGTCTTTGTGGCAGATCTGATTTAGCATCTTATCTTTGTGGCTCACAGGAGCCAGCTGAAGGGCTGGAGAGCCAGAGACCACAGACATGTCTTGCTTTGGTAGGGGGTTGCAACTCCATGATTGAAGAACGCAGCACAGAGTGGTGCCAGAGCAAATTGAGTCTATCTTTTGATCAGGAAGGATTGTGTTTTGATTTATGTTGTGGGAATAAAGTGGAATGTGGAGGTCGTGAGGGGAAATAGGAGCAGCAGAGAGAAGTAACAGGTATGTAGGAAATCTTTAACAGAAGGTGAAAGGCAGCCAAAGAAGCAAACACTGTCATGCGTGCTGCACATAGCTAAGATCATCACTTCCATTCTCTGCTAAGACTGACCTGGTTGAAACGGGTCCTAGAATTCCCACTAGCTTCAGCAGAAGCAGGAAATCTCCTTTAGAGATGACAGCAAACATTTCTACCCCAGTAAAACAGAGACAATCCAGGCAGTACTTTGTTAATACTTTCAAACTGGTTTCTCGGCCAGGGCTGTGTGCAAGACAAGGAAAAGGTCCTGTGTGGTTGCACAGCTCCCTGAGGAGCTCTGAAGTGATGCTGGTGAGCTGTTTAGAGAGGAGCTCAAACAAGGCTGTCAGGCTGTTCAGCAGGATAATTTGACTTCCTGTGCTGCAAAGGGAACCCAGTCCCGTCGGTTGATCATGAGAGTCATTAGCATGTTTGTGTTCTTAACCAGCAAGCTTAGCTCCTCACCAGCTGTAATAGACTTAAAGGCAATGCTGAATGGGTGAGCCATACTCTACCTGTCTCTCGGAAAGTCTTAGGTTTGCAGCAAGTTCAGACTTCCTCCTGATTGTAATGTATCTGTTGTAATGAAATTCCTTCTCTAATTCTAATCTCTGATGATCTGTGTAAACCACTCGGTACTTCTCTCTTGTTCTTGTTTTACCTGTTTTGAAAGAAGAAGACATGGCTTCAAGCTGGAATTCTTTCACTTTAGTAACACAAAATAACTGATTTTACAGCTGAAAATAGATTTGTGGGTATTTTAGGCCTGATTCTCTATGCACTTACCCGGAGACTCCCTTGACTCGGTCCTGATTTATAATACAAGAGGTTCATACCATCAGATTTGGGATTCACTCCTCAGGAGACACATGACAAAATGTTTCTCATATTTTTTAGCACCCTTGTGTTATCATTTGGCACAGGGAAGGCATTCTTGTGAAGAAGAAGGAGCGAGGAAACCTGGATTCTGTTCACAGCTCTGTTGCAAGCTTCCTGCCTGGTATTGAGTGCTCTTGTACCTCTGTCCCTAAAGCTGCTATAGAAGGAAATTGGGAAGGGTGTTTTACTGCAGAGAAAATACCAAGAGCTTCCAAGGTTCCTCATTTCCTGCTGCTACAGAAATTAATACAAGACAGTGATTGTCACTGCAATTCAGAGGTTGTGTTTTTTCTTCATGTCTGGCACAGCCTGTCCGGCACTTGATAATAGCACAGGGAATAGTAACATAGATTTTCAGATGACAGTTAATAAAAAAGAGGAGAAAGCAATAATACTTTTCAAAGGACATTGACCCATGGCAGAACTGCAACATCTGCTCTCTTGCAAGCAGCAGTGCTGTGTCCTTTCAGCAGCGGGCACAGCTGGCTGAAGCAATGTTCCAGTCGTTAAAAGGTAATGGCAAGTGACATGAGCCAGTGAACACAGATGCAAGGAGCTAGGATTTTATGGATTCCATACAGGATCATTTCTGAGGACAGAATGTGTCTGCAGCAGTCAAGAATAGAGAATGAGATGAGCTGCTGATGCTTCCTTTCTTACCCACCTTTCCTTTGTTGTTAATGCACATATTAGTCTGTAATGTTGCAGACATCAACCCCTGCACAAATCCAAAGCTCCTGAGTCCTCACCTAAACTCTTCCTCTCATTTAAAGATTAGATCATTGTTGTGTTAAGACCAGTGTTACCATGTTCACTAACCTGTCTAACAGTTTCATGGGCTTCTTTGTGTTTATACAGACATTTCTTCAGATGTATTGAGACTGTAAATTGTCTGGCACAGAGAGTCTATTCTTAGTTGATTTATTTGCAGTGTGTTCAACTGTAGCTCAAGAATTTTTGTCCCCCTGATGGTCACTACAGTACAACAGCCCCCTTAGATTGGGGTTCTCTCAGATGATGCATACAGCTCAAGGCATACTGTGGCTTGCTGCCTGAAACTGTCTCCTACTGCTGCTTGGGTAGCTCAGCTTCATACAACAGCTCATGCTGGCTTACAGATCTTCTGAAAGGATTGTGTGGATGCTTAATTCTTCAAAACAAGGTTACTCAAACTTGTAATTATCACACTCCTAATAAGAGCAGGTAATTCTGAGTGGAGAGGATTTGATAAAATTTCAGTCTCCAGCAGTCTCAAGCAGATTACTGCCCCACAGCACCCAGCTTCCCCCTGCAGGAGAGAGTTGATGGAGGTTTCATTAGTGGTGCCAAAGGCCTGATTTCTCCTCAGCCCCTCCTCCCATCTCCCCTTGCTTTTGAAGTTTAAGTAGCACCCAAAGATTAGAATTCAGACTATGCTGCTATGTAGTGGAATCTTGAAGTACTTTATCCTTTAACTCATGATTGCATTTCATGGTTTTAATATCTCTTCCCCCCAACTGTGGAGGAATGTCTCCTTGTATTCATAGATGAACATAGCTGAAGTTAGATTAACACTTGCTGTATGGTAATGGCTTGAGAGCCACATCACTTTTTTTCTCCTCAAACACTAACAGTCAGTCCTTTGTTACTTGTAAGAATTTTTGGCTCATTGAAGCCTTGTTAAACCTTAGAAAGTTCTTCAGGTTCTGATCCTTACTGTACTGTTTGTGTAGCTCCTAGACACAGAGTTGTATAGCGTGGGAAGTCCTTGGTCATTTCAATGCTGTGAACCAACACTGTTAGCCCTCTGCTTCTGGGTAGTAAGTCTGGTTCACACCACATGAAGGAGAAACTTCTTTGGTGTTAGGATGCTGGAGTCCTGGAGCAGGCTGCCCAGAGAGGTTGTGGAGTCTTCTCCTCTGGAGAGCTTCCAAACCCACCTGGACATTGTGATCTTGGGCAGTCTGCTCTGGGTTACGCTGTGTCAGTAGAGGGGTTGGATTAGATGCTTTCCAGAGGTTCCTTTAAACCCCTACCTGCTGGGATTCTGAGATTCTGCCACAGGGTTTCTCTGGGACTCTTCCTAGGTTTGTAGAACAAGTCCTGCATTAGAGTTTGATCCTTCAAGCTTCCATGCTCCCTGGCGTTGAACCCTGGAAAAGCACTATGCAGTGGACATTTTCCAGCTACCTTGAGGGCATCAGCCTGTTTAGTTGGAATCTTTCAAGAGGGGAAAAGAGATGTGTGGGTGTGTGTGCTCCTTAGCCCAGGGGTTCTGCTCAGTCCCTGCAGCTAAACCCACTTAGCCTCAAATCCGTGTGGTTCCCTGTGGAGGTTCAGCTGGGGTGGGTCTATAGGGCCTTCTCCTTTCATTGGCATGCCTAGCCTTGCAAAACTCGAGTGAAAGCAGAATTAGCCCAATTACCTTTGCACTGGTAATCAAGTGAAAAGTGCTGTTAATTTTACAACATTATGGTAAGAATTTTAGAGTCTCTAAAGAGCAGCAGTTACTCAGTGCAGTCCACATAAATACCAGCACATTTGTTTTCATTCATTCGAAGTGTAAACTGTTTGTTTAACATATGGTCACCTGTGGTGCTTTAATGCCTCACTTGATATTTTCTAACTTTTGATGTCTCTAGCCCGTGGTTTGGTTCAGAGTTGGTTGGTTGTGGTTTTTGGTTTTTTTTTTTCCCCTCCTCTTTAAATGAGAATTTGGGGTCATTCTCTGTCTCAAAATGTTTAAAAGTTCTCCTTTGTGGTGTTAAGACTGAGTACACAAAGAAGCATCAAGGTGATCTTATCTTGAAATCCATTCTCATTCAGAAGCCATGGACAAATATCAAATGTTCTTCTATTGCCAAAACAAGGTGGTAAACTTCAAGATAAACCTCCCTGTTTCTGGTTTTAAGCCTTAAACCCTCCTTATCTGATTAGGAGAAGGTTGGGGGTTTTGCTTTTTAAACTTAAGAAGAAATTAAATGTATGTAGAAAACAGAACTTTCTCCCATAAAGCCTTTTTCTTTTCCTGCAAGTAGCTTTCAGGCTATTTTTAGTAGGAATTGGAATCTCTGTTTTCTTTTTGAAGGATGTTTGGGAGCTTTCACTTCTCATTTCTTCCTATAAAGTTAGTTAAAAGAATAATTTAAAGAGTAGAAATGCAAAAGGAAGATGTTTCCTTCCTGAAAGTCAACAACAGTCTGAGCAGAATTCTTTATGATTTGTCACATCTTTAATACTTAGATTATTTTTATTTTTTGTGTAGAATAATTCCCTCTGTGAGACACAACCAAAAATGGGAGCTGAAAGATAGCAGGGAGTTCTGAGAGGATGCTTTTAGTCCTGGTAGAGCCATGTTTTAGTCTCTTAGGCCTTCACCCAGACTCTCATTGATGTCAGTGAGAGTCTTCCTAATGCCTTTGTGGGACGCTGGCTTGGAATTAGTCTGCATATGGTGTTTCCTTTCAAAGGCAAAGTAGACTTTTCTTTGCCAAAGTTAACAAACAGCAGTAACAAAACCTATCGTTTGGGACTTTAGCCTCTGAATTCCATCTGTTAGGTGGAATGATTCCACTCTACCACATTCTGAGCCAAATCTTGCAGACCTTTACCGGGTTTATTTCCAGTGACACACTTTATTTCAAGGAGAAGTATTACCTGAGTAAAATTTGAAGTAGGCTAATGGATTCACCCCAGAGACAGCAGAAGAATGTTCTTCACTTTTCTGTCTTCTTTAGGAGATGACAGAATTTAATGAATGCAATGATAGAAGTTAGCATTTTAATCTGATACTTTAGTCAAATCCTGCATATTTTGCTCACTTACATGAGTGAAGTTAACCAATATTTAACTTTCTAGACTTTTAATTAGTATTTTGTTAGTGACAATGATCATTTTAACTAGCAGTGTAGTGTCAGTTTATTGGAAAGGTGTTCTGTCATGGACAGTTCTACTATGGCATTGCAAGTGGTTGGAGAGGTTGTTAGTAGCAAGGTGGAAGGAGAAAATGAAACAAAAGAACTCTGAGGCAGCCTATGAGGGCCTGTGGTGGGGGAGTGGATTTCCTGTTCTTAAGGAGCTATTTAAGAACAGCAAGTTTTGTCCAACACCTTTTTTTACAAACAGTGACTATTGGAGAAACAAGAAATAATATCCTTGGAAAACTTTTCCCTGGGATATAGTTTAACAATCCTGTTCTATCACACCCACTCCAGTAATTTTTGCGACTGGCCCAGTTTTGGGGTGGGGGAAGGGAACAGCTTTCCCATTGGTCGTAAAATTCACAGAGTATTTCTTCTGAAGACAATAAAGCTGGGAGAAGGCCTCTTTATTTGCTGTGAAAATCATCACCCTTTCCGGCAATATAACTCCTGAAGAAAAGAGGGAGAAGGAAGAGACAAGACTGCATATCAAAGCAAAGTGAAGTGTTAAAAGGGTCTGTTGCCTCAATATGACAGATAGGCCTCAAAANGAAAAAAAAAAAAAAAAAAAAAAAAAGCCCACCATCAGACCTCACAACTAGTTTACAAAGCAAAATACATTAACACTAGAACTAACTCTGGCCCCTTTTTTTCAGTGCCTCCCCTCTTAACTTCTCAGGAATATTCTTATCTTCTGAAATTGGCACCATTCCCCAAATCCAGAAGTTCAGACAGAAGATGTCATAGTACAGAATAGTGTCTGATTACTGTTGGGTTACTTGCAAGACATTACCATCTGGATTCCTTACTTTGGCATGGCTTCAGAGGATGCTTATGTCTGTATTTGATGTTTGGAATTAGCTGAAGACAGCTCAAAATAGGAAGCAGCTTTTTGGCCTGAAGGTGTGCTTGATTCAGATCTGCACCTTTATGTTAGCTTGGTATTAAGAGCAAGGTTAACGTTACCTTTTGATCTAATAGAGATAGTGTCAGAGAACAGGGGCCAAAGTTTTGATTTGACACTATAACCATGTACTATAAAAGTGTATGAAATGAAAGGGACAAATTCTCTCTACTCCCTACCAAAGGAATTGGACTAGATGAATCTCCAGAGGTCCCTTCCAACCCCTATCATACTGGGATTATAGAATTCTATAACTTAGTTGAAGTTGTGAAGCAAAGGTAATTTTAAATAAGTCTTGAAGAGGGAGATTGTGCTGCACACGATGTTCTGTGAAGTTGAATTAAAGAAATCAAGTCACACACTGCTGTTGTGTAAAGAAATGGTAGATGGGTCCAATTCTCTGTACTAACAGTAGTAATATTCCTGCCAGAATAAGTAGGACTATTCACTACTGCAAAGTTGAGTGTGTAAAGGTTTGTGAAACATGGTGGAATTCTTTTTTGTTATGTTTTGTGCTAGGTCTTGATCACTTTTAAGCATAGTCGTGCTGAAAAGAACAGAATAAGATCATAGTAGTAGAACCTTTCAACAGATTCAAAGAATTTCCCCTTCTATTTTGTTGACTTCTGTTAAAAATACTGAAGTGCTCAATTCTGAGTATGTTCTGCAATAAAGCTCATTGGCCACATTCTGGCCTTCACTTTGCCTGAGTAAACTTTTCTATTCTTCTCTATCATACAGAAGTGACTGAATCCAAA
Source organism: Eubucco bourcierii (assembly GCA_013396675.1). Classification (NCBI taxonomy): domain Eukaryota; kingdom Metazoa; phylum Chordata; class Aves; order Piciformes; family Ramphastidae; genus Eubucco; species Eubucco bourcierii. The sequence continues at coordinate 605,305 of VWZE01025956.1, read as the reverse complement.
GCAGAGATCTTTTTTTTTTCACTTTTAAAGCAATGATTAAAAGTGACCTGTGTGAATATTGTTTGGCAGAAGGACCCAACCTTCAGAAAAAGGTGGATTTCTGAGTAGCCAGATTAAGGAAAATCCCATTGCCAGTGACTATAGACTAAAAAACAAGGGATTAACTGGAGCTTTTTCGTTGTGTTGTATATTCTGTAGTCATTCAGCACCTTGCAGGAATGGCTTCTTAAGAGGTTAATTTCTCTTCCTTAGCCATGAGGGAATATATAACACCTAGTCTTTGAAAGTGGAAGTTGTATGTTTATCATGTATTTTGTAGTGATGCTATCAGCACATATCATCAGCAGCTGAAAAACTGTCTTTATGTCTTTAGAGTAAACTTGTATTGAACAAGAATGATTGGAGAGTTGTCATCTGCAGGAACAATCTCTGCTTCTAATTAGCTTACCCCTGTTTGAAGGCTTGTTCCCTCCCTAGTAATGTAAGTGCAGATTTTAAGATGTAATTTCAGCTTTGTGAGTAAATTCCCATTGCTGTTTGAACTGCCTGGTAGTTTACTCTGCAGAGCCCTGGTGTTTTTTTTTGCAGCGCCTTTTTTTTTTTTTTTTTTTTTTTTCCCCCACAGTTTTACCCCAGGTGTATGTTGTTTTCTCACAAAGGCAAAAAATCAAGTTTACTTCTGTGTGTGTGATCTGTACAAACAGCAAAATCATCAGGAGAGCTGTAACATGTTCTAATGTGGGTTTAGTTTACTTTTCATCCAAGAATTTGCCTGTGGTTATGCTTTATGTGTGTAATTGCCACCTCAGATCTCTAGTATCATGGCTTTGTTCTGTCCTCTGTCAACAATTCTTACCTATTGTGGCTTTGCTCACCCTTTAGAAGTGGGGTTTAGGAGAGGGGAGAGGAGCAATGCAAGGTCAAAGAAGAGTCTGTTTCAATCAGTGTTCTTGGCTGAAAATGCCAAGTAGGTGCTCTTTCCTCCTTCAGGTGTTCTGAGTCACAACACATTTCCTTTCTCCTCTTTCCTGAACACCCTCCTACCTGCACTGCATTTAGGATCAAGTCCCAAACCCTAAAGCTGCAGGTAGAGAAGTTTAGAAATCATTCAGCTGAATGGAGAATGAGGGAGGAAAGCCTCAGCAGGTCTTTTCTGTGGGGAGATTCCAAGAACCCTAAACCAGGGTGGTCAAATATTGAGCTAAATTAAATACTGAGCTTTTCCAGAGGTTCTAAGTAGCATAACCTTTCAAGTCATGTAACACCAGCTGAAGAGATGGTTTTATAGTGGATGCTGTTTTTAAAGCTGCAAAATAAGACTTCCTTTGTTCCAGGTTAGTTGTGTGCAAGGCATCAGGCAGTGGAGGATATTTCAATAAAGTGTTTTGTTTGTCATCCATCAGGTGATGAGGCCATAAAGCACCAGTGAGAGAAGCTGAAGATGGAATCTCTGGAGATGGAAATGTCATTGATTCAGGGCCTTGTCTCTGTAGCTGCTACAAGTCTGGCTACTGAATGTAAGTAAACCTTGGGAAGGAATCTCTCCTGCTCTTAAAGGGATGAGATTACAGGAGCAGTCCCAGAATGCTTTCAAGATCATCTTGCAAAAATCACTTGCCTTAATAATTACTGCTTTCATAGTGAAATAATATTAATAACTAGTATTTTGCAACGAGTAATGAACAAATAATAAAATTAGCTTGTCTAATGGGTTTCTGTTCTGATCACTTCAGGTAAGTCTGAGCCTCTTTTTTTTTTTTTTTCCCCTCTTTAAGAACAGTGGCTTGTATTTATTTCATAGGGAATAAGCAAAGCTAGTAAACAGCAAGTGTGATGCCTTCACTCTTGCCTATACAAAACCTCTACTGACGTTTTGCAGAGACAGAAGGGTGACACTCACTGAGTGCATACAGCTTGAAGGATGGAAACCCCAAAGGATTCCTTCTAGGAAACTCCTGAGGATTTTGATTATGATCCAGCAAACAGCACTGGTACTTACATTTAGCCTCATCACACATTTGGAGATGCTTACCATACTTGCATCTCAGAAGCAAACTCACGTTCTTTGCTGAATCCAACATTGCTGCTAGAGCCTGCTTTAACAAGTTGTTTGCTTTTTTTGGGAAACTGGGAAAACCACAACTGCCCTTGCTTCTAAACAGAGGAAAAGGAATGGATGGGAAAAAAGGAACCAACTCTAGTGAAGCAGATCTGCTGGCACTGAGCATACCTGGCCAAGCAAAAAAATAATAAAAGAAGGCAAGCAGCAGTGGAGGAATTATTTATCTTGACTTTTCCCCAAAGCACAACCCAGTCTCTATGAAATGAGCAGATAGGCTCCTGCTAGCTTCCAAGAGCCTTATATTTCTGCATGGGCATTTGAGAGGCTGTGCTCCTGTGACATGTTCATTCTTCAGTCTTTGCTGAGATAAAGGTGCTTAATATCTTGGGCCACTCCAGAATTCCCAACACCTCCTGTGAATGCTCTGACTGTTGTAGACTTGAAGTGTTGAAAAGTAGAAAGCCCCAAGCATGCTTCTCAAGCAGGCACTTAGAATGTAGTACTGTCTATTCCTTCTATCTGTCTATCTATCTTTCTGTCTGTCTATCTGTCTTTCTGTCTGTCCATGTAACTTTCTGTCTGTCTGTGTATCTGTCTATCTATCACAGTATCTCCACTATAAATGGGACAGCACAGACAGGTCAAATCAGGTCAAATATTTTTCATCCACAGGAGCAAAAGGCAGGTAGGTAAAGCAGTGGTGAGAAGGTTTTTTTAAGAAGCATTCTGGTGTCTGTAAATCAAATGGTTCATGAGCACTTTCACTGCCCTTGTAAGGACTACTCAAAAGCAAACTGTAATTTTTTTCAAGGCCAGGCCTCTCTTGTGTTTTTTAGGTTAGTATTCAGGGAAGAAAAACAAACAAAAAATTAAATCCTGAACTTTCTCATTCACCCAGAGTAGCAATCTCCTCTGACTGTCTCATTGACTTCTGTGGACTCTGTGGACTAAAGCTGCGTTCATCAGGAGTGAAGAAGACCTGTCTGTCCTTATAAATTAGATGCATTATTTGAATGCAGACACTTTCATTTTTCTGAGGTGTGTTTTAGATAATTACTTTTTCGTTAGAGACTGATTCCATACTGGCTTTGGAAACTCACTTAGAGGCTTGTGTGGAAGAGAGCTGCTGCAGGAGGGAGGGCTGAAAGGAATGGAGCTTCCCTGGAATGTTAACACTGAAACACTGTGAGCATCTCTTTAGGGGAGGTATTGAGCAGACTTGGTTTCTGCTGGTCTTAGTGCATGTCAAAGCTGCTCAGCACCTCAGAAGACCGAATGCTGATTGTGCCTCTGTTCTTTTCAGGCAGTTTTCCCACTTTTTGCTTCTCCATTTTCTTCTTTTAATTTTTTTTTTTTTTTCATACAAGGTACAGATTTTGTTTTAGGAATGCTCAATATTTAGATTTGTTTCTGTTGTTGCTTATCACAGAACAGAACCTTTTCTTCATGCTTCATGACTTATTTTTGCTGGTTAAATACAACTGAAGAATTGTTTTGTATTCAATTGTTTTGACTATTATGCATCAGGGAGTGATCTGTGTCTGTATTAACTGATTGTGTTACTGTGGAACTTTGTGTTCCTGCACATTTTGAGAGCTCCTACTACAAAGTGAAGCCTTTCTTTATCATTCCTGGTTTTAAAGCATTGACTCATTGTTTGATCTTGCAGATTTAATTTCATTTCAGTGTCCTGAAGTTTGGAGAGGCTGTTTCTAACACAAAGCCTTATTTCCACCTCCCCTTGGTACTGTATATGTTTTACTTGAACTTTTTACGTGTACTCTTGGGAAAAACTCTATATGTACTTAAGGAGAATAAGAACAGTGTAGATGGTGGTGAAATATGATTTGTTTCATCCTGCTTCATGGAAGGCTTGGAACTAGATGATCTTTAAGGTCCCTTCCAATACAAACCATTCTATGATTCCAATCCATAAGACTCTTATTAAAAGTAATTATTTGATATCAGAAAATATCATAAAGTATCTGAAGTGAAAATACTTCATTGTGGTAGGATGCTGCTTTTCATTTTCCTTAACATTCAAAGTCAAGAAAGAAATAGCCAGCTGATCAAACCCAGCATCCAATAAGTAAACCCATAGTTAACTGCTACCAAGAGAATTCTACAGAGTAATTAGGATCTTTCTTTGTTAAACTGGATGCTTCCCTCTAAAGAGAGAAACGGGCAAAAGAACCCCATACCAATCCAAACCAAACCCTAATAAAGTGCAAAAAAGGTAAACTCTCAGTGTAAAAGCTCAGAGCCCTCATACCTGTGGAAGTGGATTGCACGGTTTTCCTCATCCATTCGTAAGAGCTGTGCCTTTGGCTGTTGGGAGAGATTTGCTGTGTATTAATTGTATCTACAGGAGGTAACCCCCCAGCTGCAGTGGGATGGAGGGAGCTGTAATCAGCAGAACTGTAGGAGACCTGTCCCGGGGATGAGCCGTTGATGTGTGCAGCAGCAACTGTGCTGGAGGGTCCTGGGCCGTAAGCGTTCCAGTCCTCCCTCTGTGGGCCATAGTGAGATCCCCAGGTTCCTGCAGGCTGGCTGTGGCTGTCCAGAGCTGGCACATGATGGTATCCCATGTAGTCAGAATAAGGTGGAGTAGACACAAAGTTTTGCACTGGCAGGTTGTTGCTGCTGCACCTTGCAGATCCTGGATACATGCTGGTCTCTTTATCCAAAAGGTAGCTCACATACATGATGCTCACAGCCCGGCTTTGTCTTGCTGGGACATCCTGCTCCTCACAGTGTTTGTTTGATCTCTCTTCCCCTCCTCTTTCTTTCTCTCTCTTTTCTAGCCCTGCCTGGCACTATAAATGACTCATGCTAGCCCTCATGTCCCTTTACTACACATGATTAACAATGGTTTTACCAGGTGCTGGTGGTAGCAGTTTACTAAGGTCCTGCCTGATGTCACAGATAACTGCCTGCCCCAAAATTACATTTGCATTCAAATGAAGGGCTGACCATGCAGGCAACCCCACCTTGCTGCTAGTTCTTGTGCTTCCTTTCTCACAGATCCTTTATGTATCACCATCCTGGGTCTATACCTCTGAAGGGAGTTTGTAATCTCGTGGTCCTCAGGCAGAGTTGCAGATGTAGTTCACCAATAACTGTCCATACAGTAGAAACAGCATTTTTCTTGAGCAGAAACTAACTTCAGGGATTAGGTTTCATTAGTTAAAGCCTGGTAGCAGCTAGTCCAGTAGTTCTTTTGTTAGAATGTGCTAGATAATTTTCTTAAAACAAAGTACCAGTTCAGGCTTTTACTGCAGCTCTTAGTTTCTCACATGAGCACTCTTCTTGACTTCAGCTCTCAGTCCATGTGGGAGAGCACTTAGAAACCACAGTGATCCGACTGATTTTAACATTACAAAGGATATACAAGGAGTCTCATAGTCATTTTGAGCATTTGTTCATACCAATAGTCTTGTTGATGTTAGCAAGCCTATTCATGAGCTGGCTGCTTGCCACAGTGATTGAAGTTTCTCTACTCTGACTTCCAATGTTAACAGACAGAGAATCTGTTATTGAGAGAATGCAAGATTTGTCACTTTCCCCCTGCTTATGTCTTGTTTGTGATATTGAAATGAGTGGTAGTTCTCCCTAAAGGTTTTTCTCTTCTCATTGCAGTGCTTGTTCACAATAAGTAACACCTTTGCTTAGAAACAGGAGGACAAATTTTAGCTAAAAAAAAAAGCAGTTTCCTAACTTTAAGGAGCGATCCTACTTTTGTAAGTAACAAATTTCTGTGAGATAATCTATAACCAGCAGCAAGGAGAGAAAGTGTTGGTTTGTGTTTTTTTTTTTTTTCCCAATGAGATAGATGCCTTGGCATTGTCTCTTCATGAGAATTCCCTCTGTTTTCATTCCTGCTCCTTTAATGATGTGATACTTAATTGTACCTATATTAATGAACTAACTTGTTAAAAGGATTTTTTCCTCCCTTAAACAGGTGCAAAGTATAATGAGGTTTTTCTTTGTTCTGAGGTGTATATTTTTGTTGAGAGTCTTTTGCACTTTAACACCATTTAAACTCGCAGGTTCCTCCTCTGGTTCTCAGGAGGAAAGAAACACTTTGCACACCTGACAACACCACGGTGGCTCCCTTTTGTGAAAGAATGGTGTCCTTAGGCTGAGTTCGTAAGATGGGCTGTGGCTCTAGCTGTGGAAAAACCTTTCTTTTTGGTTTGGGGCTAGGTGGAGCAGCACAGGCTGCCTCCTCTGAGTCTTTGCTAAGATTTCCCTCTTGTGCACTTGAGTAAAACTTGTGCTTTTACTTGTGAGTTTTTTGAATGGTTTGCAGCATGGTTGTTGAAAGGTGTTTTAAAAACCATTAGACGGGGGTAAGTAGGCAGAAAGTTCTGCTTACAGTGTGAGCTCCTTCAGTGGCCATTTACATATCTGTGACAGTTGGCCATTCAAAATGGCCACGCAGAGCTGCTGGTATGAACTCCTCAAACCTAGGGAAGTTAGGAATCAGTACAGTGTGTGGCTGAGGAGCTCAGTCCTCCTGTATCAGCAAAATAACTCATTTTTGTCTAAGTATGGATTAGGTAGGTCAAACTTGCTGGGGCCTTGAGCAACCTGATGTAGTTGGAGATGTGCCTGTTGACTGCAGGGAGGGGTGGACAAGATGACTTTTGAGGGTCCCTTGCAACCTGATGCATTCTGTGTGTGTCTGCAGACAGCCTGTGTCTGCAGTTGCCAATGCAATGGCAGTTAAATGGAGCATGATTTCTATATACCATATTTTTTGTACTCCACTGTTTCATTCCCTATCTCAGTCATTAAGAACAGTGTTGGTTGCTTCATAGCTCTCAAGTTTAGACTATATGAAAATAGTGGCAAAGAAAGAATTTTTACAGCTTTTTGTTGTTAACTCAATTTTAATTTCCTTTCCTCCTCTGCAGAACTGTTGACAAGTCATCCTTTAAAGCATTCCTACACCTCTCCTGAGTGCAGGTGTGCCAATAAATCAGCCAGAGGAAGAAGCAGCATTTGCTCATTTGCAGCAGCTTTAGTTGTAGCCCTCCAGCTGTCTGAAAAAAAAAAAAAGTCTAATTATGACAAAACTCCTCCTGCAGGCCTCAGCTACTTAATACCCCAACAGCACAAAACCCTGTAGAGGGGCTGAGGCTTACTTGCATACTTTGGATCCTGATCTGCCCTTCTTCCCTGTTTAGCAACACTGGGTACCCTGGGCTGTAGTTGTGTGTCTGTTCTCCATCCTTCTGCCACATTATGACGCCAAGTTGGGAGCAGGTGTTGATCTGTTAGAGGTCAGGAGGGCTCTGCAGAGGTACCTGCACAAGCTGGATAGATGGATGCAGTCCAACACCATGAGTTTTAACAAGACCAGGTGGCAGGTTAGGTTTTGCAGCTCTACAGGCCGGGGACAGAGTGGCTGGAGAGCAGCCAGGCAGAGAGGGACCTGGGGGTACTGATGGACAGCCGACTGAACATGAGCCAGCAGTGTGCCCAGGTGGCCAAGAAGGCCAATGGCAACCTGGCCTGTATCAGCAATAGTATGGTCAGCAGGACCAGGGAAGTCCTTCTGCCCTGTATTCAGCACTGGTTAGGCCACACCTTGAGTACTGTGTCCAGTTCTGGACCCCTCAATTTAAGAAAGATGTTGAGGTGCTTGAATGTGTCCAGAGAAGGGCACCAAGGCTGGGAAGGGGCCTGGAGCACAGCCCTGTGAGGAGAGGCTGAGGAATCTGGGGGTGTTCAGCCTCTAGAAGAGGAGGCTCAGAGGAGACCTCATTGCTCTCTACAACTACTGAAAGGAGGTTGAAGCCAGGTGGGGTTGGGCTCTTCTCCCAGGCACCCAGTGACAGAGCAAGGGGACATGTAGCCTCAAACTGCACCAGGACAAGTTTAGGCTGGACATTAGGAAGAAATTCTTCATGGAAAGAATGATTGGCATTAGAATGGGCTGCCCAGGTTGCTGGTGGAGTCACCATCCCTGGAGGTATTTAAAAGGAAGCTGGATGAGGCACTTAGTGTCGTGGTTTAGTTGATTAGAAGGGTTAGTTGATAGGTTGGACTCAATGATCCTAGAGGTCTTTTCCAACCTGGTTAATTCTGTGATTCTGTGATTCTTACTGAAGAAGTGCTTTGATCCATTTTTTCCATAATGGTCTGATTTGGTTCATGAAGCTGATGAAAACAGTCAAATAATGTTCATGTTTATTAGGAAAAATTATGAGGTAATTGTGATGCTTTCATCTGATCTCTATTGATACAGGAGGAGATTGTTTCCCTTGTTCCACGCTGCTTAAAAAAAGTACTTTACAATATATGGTTGTTAACCTGACAATACTTCAATCTTCTAGCCACATAGTGGGACCACTGAGCAGGAAACAGCTTCTCAAGTACCCAAAGCTGGACTGATTTTATTGTTGCTGCATTTTATTTTTGGTTAGTCGAAGATTTTTAATTTGTGTCTTTTCAATCTAACCAAACATTGAGCCACAGTCTTTAGACTGAGATGTTTGCATTTGCTGGGTGTGTGTGAATAGCCACATGCTCATACAGTTCATTTAAAATCAAATGCTTTTATAGGTTCTCAAACAAAGTAGAAAGAGATTTGGATCTGAGTTGTTTTTTGGTACTTCCTAGCAAGAATATATATTGGTAGCAGGTGCTGTCTTGGAGAGATGGGTCTGTATGTATGCTAAATCCTGCCTAAATCCACCCTTCTTCAGTCAAACCTTCTCCTGGAACAAAACCCCAGAAATTTCTCCAGTCAGTTGGTACATTTGTGAAATGCTTGTACACAGTGCTCTGTGTGTGTGTGTGCAGGATTTGGGGCTGTTTATTTGGGTGAATAAAGCTTTGAGTCTGTTAGGTGTGAAAACCCCCACAGTTCAGTTGACATGGGTATTCAGCAGGTAAGTAGTGACATATCAGACCCCCAGCATTTTTGTGTACATTGATACTACCTAGAACAAAGCTCAGAATTTGGAAGTAAATAGTAGATTTCAAACTATGAGGAGGTTTTAGTTCAGGAATTTAGCTCATTTTAAAGAAAATTGCCAATATATTTTGAATTCTGAACTCTGCCTCTCCAACTTGCTGAAATTTAGAACTCATATATTACGATCTACATCACTTTGCTAACAACCCTGCACTAACAGGAGGAGCTTCTTTTGCTCTTCTAAATAAAGTTCTCTACCAAAATTTGAGTTCAGTGCACAATGTTTTTAGGTGCAGGAACAGTCATGGCTGAGCAGAAGAGAGGTCCCTTCAGAGCTTGAGTAACAAAGCAAGAATCTCTTTCTCTACCCTGAGTATGTTTTCCCTATAATTATATTTTTAAGGCTATAGTAATCTCAACCTGTACTGCCCCTCTCCTCTTTGCTTGACTGTGTTGTAGCGAAGAAAAAGGGTAGATTTTGATCTAAGAGGTGACTTGACTGACAACTGCCCTTGTATGACATACTAGCAGCTTCACTGGCTAGAGGGGCAGGCTGGAGACCTAGCACAGTAGAAATTACTTTTGCTTTTTATGAGCAAATATTCTAGAGCAGATAATGGATCTGATTTACAAAGGCTGAACAACAAGCAATAAATAGCATCAGATTTCCAACATAAATTTCATTTAGTATACACAGGCTTTCTACTTTCTTCTGTGAGTAGCAGCATTAAGGATAAAAAAAGCAATTAAGACAGAGTTAATTGCCTTGTAAAATGTTATTCTGCCTTCTTAATAGCACCTGTTATGTGATAATAAATCCCAACCATTATCAATGCAAAGCAGAATTTCTCCAGGGTGGTTTGTGAAGAGCCAAAAAAACCCAACCCCAAAACACCCTTATAGAGCTAATGAATATGGTGAAAATTCTGTGTTCTGAGCTTGCATTGGGAAGCCCAAAGAATGGAAATGAGAAATTGTTCTGAGTGCTTGAGAGAGGAAAAAAACTTGATGGGTTTGAGAGAAGCCTAAAACACCTTCATCCTCTCCAAAATGGTGTGTCTGAGATAAATGTGTCCAGCTCTGAATGTGAATAGTTTCTTTGTTCTGAGGTTAGGAAGTAGCCTCCGCCATAGATACTTGGTGGAAAAATATCTCTCAGAGTGAGATCCTGTGGATGATGATGGGATGGCTGTGGTCGATGACTAGGCAGGAACATCAGAATGCTTCAGTCCACTTTAATCATTCCCATTCTGCTACAGGAATGGGCAATGTCATAAAGCCATAGACCCCGTGAGATTCTGTCTTAAGCTTTCCATGTTGATTTGTCTCTGATAGTAACAACATGGGTGCCCTGCCTCTCTTTTCGTATCCGAACAGCAGTGGGTTGTTGTTTTGGTTTTTTGGTTTTTTGGTTTTTGTGTGTGTGTGTGTGTTTTGCTTTTTTTTTTCTTTTAGCTTTCCTTTCCTTCTAAGAGTAGCAGCAATTCTGGAGGCAGGTTTCCAGTGGCAGCTCCGCTCCTCTCTTCCTGTGAAGCAATGGGGACAGCTAGTGGCCAACTGGCTGAACGGCAAGAAAGTGCTGCAGAGGCATTTTTCAGTGAGCTGCTTTAGATTTCGAAGTTCTTCGTCTGTTCTGTCTGTATAGGAGTGCCTGAAGTCACACCAGTCCTACCTGTCCCTTGCCCAGATGCAGAGAGCAGCAAAGCTGGCTGAGTCCTGGCATGGAATTCTGCTTATCTCGCTGGGATTTTTGCTTTGCTAATTTAATTCACTGTCATAATTCCAGGGGAGGTCTAGGCTGGATATTAGGAGGAGGTTCTTCACAGAGAGAGTGATTGGCATTGGAATGGGCTGCCCAGGGAGGTGGTGGAGTCGCCGTCCCTGGAGGTGTTCAAGAAAAGGCTGGATGGGGCACTTAGTGCCATGGTCTAGTTGATTGGCTAGGGCTGGGCGATAGATTGGACTGGATGAGCTTGGAGGTCTCTTCCAACCTGGTTGATTCTATTCTATGAGTCTATTCTATGATCTATTCTCTCTTTTGAAACCTGAATTAATATTATTATGGAATAGGGCAGGCTTCTTATAGTCAACTTTATCAAGTGATTTTTGTGTTTAACAGAGTGCTCAAAGGTCTGAAATGGCCTGCAATATAAATTCACCCCTAATATGGCATCCAGTCAGAATGTCCTATAAGGTGATGACAGTGAGGAATGAAGAGCAGGACTGTAGGGTTTTAATCTTGTATTCTTGAGGGGGTAGCTTCTAATGCATCTTCTTTGTTGTCTGCTTTTTGGAGAATTATTATACCAAATAATGGTATAAAAGAAAGGTTAAACTATTAAACTATCCAATCATGGAATCATTCAGACTGGGAAAGACTTTTAAGATCATCCAGTCCAAACATTAGACCAAAACTGCCAGGTCACCACTAAACCATGTCACTAAGCACCATGTCTACACAGCTTTTCAATCCCTCCAGGGATGGGGACTCCACCACTGCCCTGAGCAGCCTGTTTTAAGGCTTGACAACTTTTTGGGTAAGGAAAATGTTCCAAATGTCAAACCTAAACCTCCCCTGGCACAACTGGAGGCCATTTCTTCTCATCCTGTCACTTGTCCCTTGTGAGAACAGACCAACACCCACAAGCTGGTATCAGCTTCCAGAATGGCACTGCTTAGCTCTCTGTCTTGTAAAGAGAACTGACTTGTCTGAGTAGATGGTAATGTAGAGAAGTGGGGTAGAATAAACACTGAGACAGGTGATGCTCAGTGCCACAGGTTTGTTCAGATACCTTGGGCTAACCACAAAATATAGGTGCCAAAATAATCTGTAAGATAGAAGCAACACTCCTGAATTAAGGTAGAATTTAATCAATGCTACAAAGGACATCCTGTGTGAGGAGTGCAAAGCAAGAATACTTTCTTTCATCATTTGTGCAATGAATCAGCTGTGTTTAGCCTTTAGGGTGGCTAAAGTAAATGTCTGTCTCCTAACAATACAGAAAACCTTTCTTCTCTGAGAAGAATCTCTTTTCCTAGCTGTTGTTTTCAGGATGCTCTGTGCTTTGAATTTTTAACACCTTGCAGAGGGCTGGATCTCCTCGGGCTGTGTGAGTCATGCCACTTATGCAATGTGATTGAAAGTGGTGGAATTCTTCCAGCCTCACCTGACAGTTCACTACCAAACACAGGAAGAAACCAAAAGGGTCTAGTCAGTGAGCTTTTAGAACAAAGTACAGAAAGATCTAAAGTCCCTGTTCCTTACTCTGTCTGCTTGTGTATTGCTGCTGCTGCAGGACCTTAGCTCATCATTTGAGCTTACCCGGGAGAGCAAGAGGGAAAACTCATCCTATAGACAAGAAGCTCAAGTTGGTCAGTTGATACCCAATGTAGCAGCAGATCTGATGTGTGACAGAAACTTTCCAATCCTTGACACCCCTCTCCCTTCTCCCCCTCAGTCTGTGAGATAGATGCGTGGTATGAAGTGAGTGAGCGGCTGAGTAGAACACAATCTGGAGCTCCAGAGGTCTGGTTTGTGTGTGTTTGTGTAGAGCTCTTTAACACTGCCCTGCTGCTGGAAACTCCCAGCTCTGCAGGGCTTTGAAACTTAGGAGAAAACTGTGATCTTCTTTAAGACATGGCAAAACTGAACTGGGACTGCTACATCCTGCCTGCTGAAATTCTTTTCTCTTAAGTAGTGGTTTTGAGTGGTATGTGAGCACCTAGGAACACCTTCTGTTATTTGCACCACATGTGCTATTGGGCAGTTCACTGCTGACCATGAACTCTGTGTGGAGTATTTTAATCTAATTCTTAATTAGCTTTGAGGATTTCCTTTCCCTCTTTCTCCCCCCTTCTCCTTTTTTTCTTTTTCCTTTCTCCTTATTCTTTTCCCTTCCTCATTTTTATTCCTCCCTCTCCTTCCCTTTCCTTTCTCCTTTCCTTTTTTTCCCTCCATTTTCCTTTCTCCTTTCCTTTTTTCCATTTTCTTTTCTCCTGTCCCTTTTTTTTCCATTTTCCTTTCTTCTTTCCCCTTTTCCTTTCTTCGTTCCCTTTCTTCTTTCTCCTATCCCATGTCCTTTCCCTTCCTCTCTAGTCCCCTCTATCCCTTCCCCCGTCCTTCCTTTCCTTTCTTTCTCTTATAAGTAAGGAACACATGTCTGGCCATGACCGAGTGGATCCACATCTCGGTTTCAGTCGCTCAGGAACTCCAAGAGCCTCTCAGAGCAGGGATATTTTCCACTAGGTGGCACTTTGAACACACCGCCCAGATCGAGCCCACAAGCTGATTAATTCCCCACCGTTACTGCTGCTCACATTTGTGGTTAGTAATTGACCAAGCTAAAAAAGGATCAACGTAGTGCTGCCTGCAGCAAGTTTCACAGCTCCTCTTAATACTAACATTGATTAAATCCCCACCCCCAACCCGGTCTAAAAGAGAATTAGCTCAGAAATTATCCCCTCTCCAAATCCCTACATCCAGCCTTCTCCAGTGCCCTACCAATTCCCCTTCAAGAGCCAGACGAATCTTTTCTCTTCCTGGAAACTAAATGTAACAGTGCTGTTTAAAAAAGCCCCAACTTTAAAGTTGCCAGATACAACCAAAAGGGAGAACTGTTACACATTAGGAAGAAATTATTCACAGTGGGGGTGGTGAAACACTGGAACAGATTGCCCAGGGAGGTTGTGGATATCCCCTCCCTGGAGGTATTCCAGGCCAGGTAGGATGGGGCCTTGAGCAGCCTGCTGGGAGGTGTCTCTGCCCACGGTAGGGGTGGTGGAACTAGATGATCTTTAAGGTCTCTTCCAACCCAAACCATTTTGTGATTCCACTGCTGATAAATATGAGCAGGCAGCAAACATCATAACATCATTGCTTCTTCCCACCATCTCACCAAACTCCATTCCCGTTTCCCTTCAAGGGTCTTCTCTGAGCAATACAAGAGAATCCAGAATCATTTTGGTTGGAAAAGACCTTTAAGATCATGAGGTCCAAGACTGGAGTATGCACAGACGGAACAAGCCGATAAGCAGGGACCCAAGTGACAGTGGAAGGAAAGGACAAAGAAGTAGATGGCTAGAAGAAAAATGGGAGTTGTAAGGGGAAAACTGCATAGGGACCTGGGTTCTTTTTTGTATTTGGAGAAGTTGTTGGGCCTTTCCTAGAGTTTCATTTCTGGTTCTGCAGCACTTGATGAAAATGAATCAACTTAGTGCCCTTTCAATGCATCAGACTGTTGACCGCTGGTTACACTAAACCTTTGTTCTCCAGCTCTTGCAGTTGCCAGGGCTCTTGGAACTGCCCAGAAGCTTCAAGAAAAAGAAAGAAGAAAACAGGAATTCTTGTTCTGTTTGTTTTGGGGTGAGTGAGATGTTAACTATTCAGGATGGAATATAGCCAAGAGCTAAGACTCAAGCGAGGTAATATTTACTGCCCAAACCGAAAGCTGGTGGGGAGTGGGAAGAAGCATCGAGAAGGCTTTAAGCATGTATGTCTGGATCAGAACCATATTGCCTGATATGGGCCCAGTGATCATCACACACCACTTTACTACCAGTAAATGTGCAGACCATGCTCATTATCTTAAATTTTTGGGTGTATAGCTCTTTGCTGAAAACGGAAACCATAAATATCCTGAACAGCAGCTGAGGATCTAAGTTTCCGAGTTTTCAGTTCGTATCACCAAGTTCAGTTTTGCTATTGGCACATTATTTAATCTTTTTCATTTATGGCAGTACAATGAATCTTGAACTGCTCAGAGGTACGATGATGAAATCCTGTCCTTCACCGTGAGCTATAAACATGAGCTCAAGTCACTGAGAGAACTGAACTGAACAGCATCTCTTCCAACAGCTCTTGTTAGGGACACAAGTACATTCTCTGCATCTGAGATTTTGAGTATTCAGCTTGCACATGGCCTTCTGAGTGGCATATAGGGTTCAAAATTATACAGCCAACTCAAAAAAAGGAGCCTTTAAGCCATTTCTTTTGAGAGTCTGCTCTAAGTAGTAGGCTTGCAATTAGCATTGTTAAAAATTCATTACGAACCGGATGAGATTATTAAAAATAAATAAAATACTTTTGGTTCACTTTTACTGGTTTAGCAAATCTCAGTACAAGCTCAGGGGCTGGAAACATCTGAGTTTGGTGTTAAAATCAAAACTTCAGATGTCACCCCGAAGTGTTTCATGTGGGAGGTTTATCACTGTACAGCTGTTGCACAGCTTAAAGTGCACAGCATCTGCAGTGCTGAAGAAAAAGAAAAAAAGAAAAAGGTTTAAAAATAGAAACGTGTGGGCACTAAATCTGGTTCTTTGGGAAGCCACCTCACCTCTTGTTGTCCAGTAAGGGACCTTTCTGATAGCAGCCTTGATGTGTGAAAGAATCTGGAGCGGGCACACTGTTACTCAGGTCTGTACCTCAGAACTGGAGGGGAGTTACACAAGCAGAGAGAGTGGTGAATGTTTTCTACCGGGGAAGATGCAGAGATGCTCCTCTGCCGCCTTCAGAAGGTGCGAAGTGGGAGTGGCTCCAGTTCCTATCCAAGGACAAATGGTGTGTGCAATTTACTGCTGCAAGGTATTATTCAGAACAAAGAGCTCAGAAGGATTTGTGATAATTACATGAGTCATAGGAAAGAGAGTGCTTAAAGAATCTCAGGCCTTGTGCTTCAAGGTACCAATTGTCAGGGGTACTTTTCCAGAATTGTCTGGTGGGTGGTTTGCTGAAGTTTTTTCTAAAGTTTCTGAGCTTAGGTTCTGATGCTTTGAAAGGCAGTACACTTGAATAAATGCATCAGGGCATTCACTTTGCATAGCAATCCTTGTTTCCACTCAGTATTTAATATACTTGAGAGTGCCTTCGGTTCAGGAAGATCAAAGTGTTTTGCAGATATTTTGTCTTTGCACTCCTAGCAGCAGCATAAATGCTTTTTGCTCGAGTTTGATTTCTTACACTGCCACTTGAGTGGCTGTTAAACTGAGCCCCAGATGGTTTGGGAGGTAGATGATTATCTATAGAGATACTTCAAGGAACTTGAGAATAGAGAGTCATCACCATCAATGGCTATTTGCATGTTTGCTGAGCTTAACCATCCTACCTACTCTTTTCTTCAGTAGCTACTTATTTTTATAGCCTCAGCTAGTGGAACAAAGGATCATCTCTCAACTGTTAACTAGGTTAACCTCAACACAGGATCATCTCTCAACTGTTAACTAGGTTAACCTCAACACAGGATCATCTCACAACAGTTACCTAGGTTAGCCTCAACCCAGGATCATCTCACAGCCATTACCTAGGTTAGCCTCAACACAGGATCATCTCACAGCCATTACCTAGGTTAGCCTCAACCCAGGATCATCTCACAACCATTACCTAGGTTAGCCTCAACCCAGGATCATCTCACAACCATTACCTAGGTTAGCCTCAACGCAGAGTCATCTCACAACCATTATCTCTGTTAGCCTTGTAATGCTACTCATAGGTGCATACATGATGTTCACTTTCTGTGGATTGAGAAATGAGGTAGAGGGATTTAATCTGGCAACAAGTTAGACACTGAGTCAGCAGAAGCTCTCCATTCCTCTTGAACAGAAGCTAGAGGCTGCAGAGCTGCCCCACAGTATGTATGAGGACAGTGGAGGCCCATGTTCAGGCAGCTGGGTCTCTTGCAGGAACCTCTCGATTTCATTTTCACTGCTGTTATTTCAGCCACCCTCTTGCTGCGTAAGGCTGATGCAGTAGTCACGTTGAGTGATAGAAGCATGGAAAATACTACTGAAACAAAAACTGAGGCCCCTGTGGAGGATGTGGCTGTACAGGTGGCTACCTGGAGCAAGGCCACTTATATTTAGCAAAGTTTAAAAAGTTTTCTAGCTGATTCATTGCAGGGACACTCTGTTTGCACTGCTCCTGCACAAAAGAGTCTAGTCCATGACTGGGGCCCATACGTGTTCCTACCCATGTTTTACTCCAAGTTTACAATATTGGAAGAGGGTTTTCTTCACAGTATCTATGAAAAAAAAACTTTTATATATTTTTAATGATTTCTGTACTATTTATTCCTCAAGTGTTGCTCTAACTGAAACTCCTGAGTGTTTTTTCCTGCCATAGCTCCCTTTTTTTACACTAGAACTATGTCTTTATTTCTCTTAAGGCACAGGAAGGAGTACTTGAGGTTGCGGGCTCAATATGTTTCTCTTTTTCTCAAAGCCTTCCAACAGGATATCCCATTTTCAAACTAAATCCAGCGCTGTGTTTGTGGAAAACAGGAAGGGCAGGCCATAGAATGGGTGGCAATAAAGATTGTTGCTGAGATTTCCAAACTGGGACCTCAGATTTCAGCAGAAGGTGAACGGAGCAAAACCCACAAACCTTTCTTTTTGAAGGTTTTTGAGGAAAAGAAATCCCAGCAGGAAATGTGAGATGGAATCTGTTTTCAGTCTTTGGTTTAAAGATATATCTCATCCACAAATACTCTCACTTTAAATAGAGACTAAATGTGAGGAGACTTCTTTTGTAAGGTAGGTTTAGATATTAAGTCTGCTGTTCGGTGCATGAATTAAAAGAAGTTTTTATTACACAACAAGCAACCAGTGCGTCTTATCCCCATGTTTGTGGTGTGGGTTTTTTAGAATCCTTTATTTCTTTTTTAGTTCTTCTCCTACTACAGTCACGGTGCAAAAATTTAATGAGCCATCTGCTGAAGTACGGTTTTGCTCTGTAAATCAGCAGGGAAAAATAGCAGCCTCTTCCTCAGAAGAGCTGTTCCTTAACTGTGTTCAAAGCGAGACCTTCTCATTTTAGTGACAAACCTTTTCTTTTTTTAATTCCTTTTAGCTGCACAGAGCCTGAGCAACAGCTCTTGAACGATCTGTATTCCTTACAAATGAAACTGTTAAGCGTCCTGTTGCACAGACAAATGTTGTCTTCAGTCATAGCTGTGAGAAGTCCTGCTGAGATTCTTTATCTGGCCAGCTCCCATGTGAAGCAGCCTATTGCTCTGCAGATTTCTCAGAGGAAGGTGGTGGTGGTGCTGGTGCTCAAGTGTTAATGCTGATTTTGTTTAATGGCATTTTAATAAAGCCACTTTTCATAATGCAGCAACAATATTAACACTTAAAGCAACTGAAAATGTCAGGCTTGGATGAAGCCCTTAGAATCACAGAAGCATAGAATTGTTTCAGTTGGAAAAAACCTCTAAGATCATCAAGTCCAACCTTCAACCCTTGTTGGATTATGTCTAATCAACAAGAGTTTTTCTAGAACAGAATACAAGGTGTGGTGTTACAGTGACAGATTCTGAAAGTCTTTAGTGAGATTTTAGACATTCTTCCATTGCTGAATATTAGCAGGTCTCATCCAACCAGCAATAGTGTGGGCAACAGGCCCAGGGAAGTGATTGTCCTGCTGTACTCAGCACTGGTGAGGCCACGCCTTGAGTACTGTTTTGGGCCTCACACTCCATGAAGGACATTGAGGTACTGGAGCACATCCAAAAAAGGGCTATGAAGCTGGTGAAAGGGTCTGGAGAGCAGCTCTGGTGAGGAGCAGCTGAGGGAACTGGGGCTGGTTAGTGGGGAGAAAAGGAGGGTGAGGGGAGGCTTTCTGGCTTTCTGCAACTGAAAGAAGGTTGGAGTCAGGTGAGGGTTGGTCTCTTCTCCCAAACAACAAGTGATAGGACAAGAGGAAATTACCTCAAGGGGTCATTGCACCAGGGGAGGTTTAGGTTGGGTATTAGAAGAAACTTCTTGACTGAAAGGGTTCTGAAACACCAGGACAGGCTGCCCAGGGAGGTACTTGAATCTCCACCCTGGAGGCGTTCAGAAAACACAGAGATGTAGTACTGGGGGATGTAGTTTAGCCCCAGACTCAGTAGAATTAGATAATCATAGAATGGTTTAGGTTGGAAGGGACCTCAAAGATCATCTGGTTCCAACCCCCTGCCATAGTCAGGGACACCTCCCACTAGTACAGGTCACTCAAGGCCTTGTCCAACCTGGCCTTGAACATGTGCAGGGGAGGAGCATCCACAGCCTCCTTGATCAACCTGTGCCAGTGCCTCACCACCCTCACTGGAAAGAACTTCCTCCTAACATCCAGTCTAAATCTCCCCTCTACCAGTTCAAACCCATTGCCCCTTGTCCTGTCATTGCAAGACCTTGTCAATAGTCCCTCCCCAGCCTTCCTGTAGGCCCCCTTCAGATACTGGAAGGCTACTCTAAGGTCTCCTGGAAGCCTTCTCTTCTCCAGGCTGCAGAGCCCAAATTCATGTAGCCTGTCCTCACAGCAGAGCTGCTGCAGCCCTCTGAACATCTTCATGGCCTCCTCTGGACCCACTCCAACAGTTCCATGTCCTTCCTGTGCTGGGGGCTCCAGAACTGCACACAGGACTCCAGGTGGGGTCTGACGAGAGCAGAGTAAAAGGGGAGAATCCTCCCCCTTGCCCTGCTGGCAACACTTCTTTTGCTGCAGCCCAGGACTGCCAGCTCATGTTGAGCTTTTCATAAACCCAGACCCCCAGGTCCTTTTTCTCAGGGCTGCTCTCCAGCCATTTCCCACCCAGCCTGGATTTGTGCTTGGGATTGTGCCTACCCAGGTGCAGTTGGAATTGATGATCTTAAAGGATTTTTCCAAACAAAAAGAATTCTAAGATTCAATAAATCAAATCAAAGGTAAAAGATGATGTTTGATAACAGTTAGTTAGTTTTTCATTAGCATAGATATATTATGCAGACCTACAGACTGAGCTGGAAACCTGCTTCCCTCATAGTCTCCTCAGAAATAGCTCTATGGCTTGTGCTACATCACCACTTGCATACATTTCAGTGTTTTCTTGCCTGGCAGTAATGCTGCTCTTTATCAGCAGCCTTGTTTCTCAGGAATTTATGATAAGGATATTGCTGTTTATCAGAGTGCCTCCATTTGAGTTATTGTTTGTAATCCCAAAGCTAATCTTGTGAACACATCTTGCATGTTAAAATTTTTAGAAGTTTACTACAAGTAGGATTTTCTCCTGTCCATCAAAAAATAATTTCGTTTATAAAACCTGGGCTTAGATACTATGTGCTGACTGATTCACTCCCCTCCCAGAAAACTTCCAACCAACCAAAAAACCTGAACAGGGTATGGTACAGAAATATTTCACTGTATCCCACCATGGTGAGGCTTTGAAGGGATCTCTGGGAATATCCAGTCCAACCCTCTCTGCTAAATCAGGGTCACCTGCAGCAGCTTGCCCAGCACCACAATGTCTAGGTGGGTTTGGAAGCTCTCCAGAGAAGGAGACTCCACAACCTATTTGGGCAGCCTGCTCCAGGGCTCTACCACCTTCACATCAAATAAGTTTCTCATCCTGTTCAGATGGAGGAGGTTCCACTTTGTGCCTGTTTCCCCTTTTCCTGTTGCTGGACAACACTGAGAAGCATCTTTTGCCATTCTCTTGCCCCTTACACTTTAGCTCTTGCTGAGCATTGAGAAGATCCCCTCTCACTCTACTCTTCTTCAGGGCTCTCAGCCTTTGCTCCTCACAGACATGCTCCAGGCCCTTCAGCATCTTTGTAGCTTCCATTGGACTCTGTCCAGTAGTTCCCTGTCTCTCTTGATCCAGGAAACACAGAACTGCACCCAGTGGTCCACCTGTGGCTTGCTGACTGGGCAGGATGAAACATAACTCCAGTCTGGTGAGGTCTTCCTTGTTCTAGATATGGTTGTGAAGAAAAGTGTAAAGGTGCTTCAATAAATTTAGTTAGCCCTGAGAAAGACTAATGGAAATGTGCAGCTTCTTCTGGATAAGTGCCACAAATGTTGTTGGTTCTACTACTAATACTACTGTTGTGAACAAGAAGAATGACATCTTTCTCCTGTTTGTCACTGCTGACTAACTGATGAGCACAGTAACTATAGGGCATGGACTCTGGTTTCAGGGCATCTCAGAGTGATATTCCAGACCCACTGAATGCATCTGATTTTGCCTACAGAATAAGTCACAGTGAGAAGTGCTCCAGCTGGTAATCAATGCTCCTTTTCAGCAGGTGATTCTGTTGCTATGAGACAGCAGGGAATCTCAGCTAGTTGCAGTGAGGTTAGATTCCAAGCCAGTGCAGAAGGTTTGCTTTTGCCAGACGATGCAGTCTCAGTGAGCCTGAGTATTTACAGGACCTCCTGAAGACTTGTTAATATAATATTTCTTCTATTGGGATGCCTTTAGAATGGGAAGATTACAGATGGGAGAGAGTCCCCTGAGGCTTTGCATATCCTGCATGCCTGCTGGATGGGGAGGAGAAGCACACAAAGACCTGCAGGTCTGTTCAGAAATCGAGTGAAACATCAAAGGGAGAGGCTTTTATTTAGAAACGATCTCACACCATGCCTGTGTGCAGTGGGAAGAGATAAAGGAGATGCTCCCTTTGCCTCCATTTGTAGGCTCTAGGGCAGAGGATACTGTCCAGGAGCCTCTGAGTCCAGTGTTCTCTTTCAGTATCTGGTTAAAACTAAATGCTTTGAAGATAATTATAAACCCAGATTATATATCAAACCATAATGTCTCTGAGGGTGGAAGCTGGGGATGTGTTGTGGTTTTGTTAGTGTCAACACAACTAGAGTATTTCTTCCTGCTATTACCAGCTCCATCATAGAATCACACAACTATTGAGGTTGGAAGAGATTTTAAGAGATCATCAAGTCCACCCACTGGTATAGAGCTTTCAATGCCACCACTGACTGTTAAACTAAACCATGACCCAAACTCACCTGCACTGTGCTCAGAAGCAGACTAAGGGGAAAAAAGAATTATTTCAAGATATTCCTTTCTTATTTCAGCTAACATAAGGCCTGCATAAAGTACATGAGTGTGAAAATGATACCTTTGCAGACTGCTTTTTTTTGCTTGGTTGGTTGGCTGCTGGCTTTTGTCTGTTTGGTTTGCTTTTATTTGTTTTCTTTTTTTCTTTCTCTCTGTCCTTTTCTTTCAGGGATGGTGTAAACCTTAGCAGTGAAAAAAACCCCACAACACCCCATTATTTTGAGCTGATCTTCATTTGACAATAATTTGCAACACCTTGAGCCAACTCTAATGTCCTTCTGGAAGAAACCCTTTCCACTCAAAGTCATTAGAGGAGCTCAACAGTAGGATGAAGAGAGAACAGAATTGCTTTCCTTACAGATTTACTATATCACAGAGGAGAGGGAGCTATTTTTGCTCCCTCCTGGTGACGTTGTAAAGAAACCAACAGCAGCAGAGTGGCTCTTGCAGGTCCCATATTGCAGCACAGCACACATTAAATACAGTTTCTAGCTCAGAGCTCAGTAATCCTTCGAAGGTTTGTCAAGATAGATACAGCCTACACTGAGCTACCAGTAGCCTACTGGAAGTTAAGCTTATAAAAGATTTGGGTTTTTGGGGTTTTTTTGGGTAGAATTTAAAGCAGTACTCAAAATAGTTCTGCTGTCCTGGCGAAAAAAAATCCAAAAAGCAAACAAACAGAAAACCCCAACACCCCNTTCTATGATTAAATGGGGAAAAAAAATTTTTTTACAAAACAAAAAAAACCCAAAAAAAAACAAACCAAAAAAACCCCACACAAACACAACCAAACCAAACCAACCAACCAACCAGAAAACCCCTCCAAGCAACCCAAACATTTTGCATTGTATTTCAAGTCATGCTGTATTTCTAGGGGCTTGTTTTTGGGGTCACTCTCTTGACAATCAGGTGGTTCAGAAACATTTTAAATTCTAAGCCTCTCAAGTTCTTTTCCTACTGTACTGCTGCTGAGATCAGGTGTGTGTGATGGGAGAGAGCAGACTGATTTCACAGGACTGCTTTACAGCAGCAGAGTGGGCAGTGAGAAATGTGTAGAAGGAGATCTGGTACCTGTCCAGGTCAGAGGAAGGTTTCTTATCTGCTTTGAGGCACAACATCTTCCATGTCAATCATGGAGGGCAAGAGCTCAGAGCAGTGCTTGGGAAAGCTTGATTTAAAGTAGCAGCCAGCAAAGCCCAGGCAATGGTTTAGGAGGTGGTGTTACCTGTAACAAATACTTGCCAAAGCAAGTTCTTTAGGTTGTATTTTCACATCATGGGAATGGTCCTTAAAAAAAAAAAAAAAAAAAAAAAAAAAAAAAAAAAAGAAAGAAAGAAAGAAAGACAGACCAGACTGTTTGAAGCCCAGGAGGATTTCAGCTTGCTTTTCTCAGCTGAGTCACCTCCACATCCACCCCCGCCTTTTGCTGTAACTAGAGGGCAGATGGTTGATGCTGGAATTAGCCAAGCACTGTACCACCTGCTGCAAGCTTCTCTATGCTCCTTAGCTTTGCAGCCATCCCCTCACAAATGAGGGGGAAGTAAGGGTTAGAGACTAACTCCATAGCACCCTTGAGGAACAGGGTTCCCTCTCCTGGCCTCAACACGTACCACAAGGCAAGAACAGAGAGCTACCTTTAGCCCCATGCTGGAACAGAGCAGCTCAGAATTCTACAGGAACATCAATCTAGTGGAAAATGAAAGATCACCTGGCATTGCTGTAGCAGTGCTTTCCTTTGCAGTGTCACCTCTGTTACTGCTCATGTGGAACTACTGAGAGTTGTGGGCAGTGTTATGCTCACGTTGCTCCCAGTGTGGAAGCATGGTCTCCCATGCTGGTCAGTTAAGTGTCAAGAGTAGCCAGCAGGAATCCTGCTGATCATTACAGAGACTCATCCAACATCTGGGAGTTTTATGCTTTAACCTCATGTTATTTTAATCCTCATCCTACTAGATCTTCCCCTGTTAGGAAATAAAGATGACTGAAGTTGTTCTGATGGGTAAATTAATGCAGCAGTTTCTCTGAGTGGATTTGAAACTGTATCACTCTGGTTTGATCGTTTTTACCAAGAGTGTCTCCATAGCCAAGGGCTCTAAGAGTATGTTCAGTTTTAAGGAAGAACTTGTGGCTGTGGTGTGAGCTTTTGACTCTCAGGAGTAGTTTCTGATCTAGTCTGTTTTTTCTGTAGGCTCATGGGATGGTTTGAGTGGGAAGGGAATTTAAAACTTACCCAGCCTAAACCTCCTGCACTCTTCAGGGACATCTGCAGCTAGAGCAGGTTGCTCAGAGCCACAAACAATCTGACCTGCAATGGTTCTACAGATGGGGCACCTACCACCCCTCTGGGCAACCTGAGAGAGGGTCTCACCACCCTCAGTGTCAAGCATTTCTCCCTTCTCTCCAGTCTGAATCTCCCTCTTTGAGTTTAAAACATCACCCCTTGTCCTGTCACTACAGGCCCTGCTCAAAGGCCTGTCCCCAGCTTTCATCTAGTATGTACATGCACTGAGTAGTTGTTTGCCACCTTTTACAACAAGCCAACTTTCTGATCTTCACATCCTCCCTATCAATTATGTTTTATTCCTGTTTTCCAAGAAGTAGAAATTCAGGCACAGAAAGTATAATTGCCTGTCTCAGAATTTAGGAAGTACAATCTTGCAGGCGTGCTCTGAGCCCACAACGTTTCATTGCCTGGTTACACAGCTAGATGGGAACAGCTAATTCCAGCTGAGGTTTATTTGAAAGGAAAGTATTAAGATGCTGCTGTTGCTTCCCCCTCTCATTTCTCCTGCGTGGACAGTCTGTGTCTTAGCTGAGAGGGATTGCTGTTTTATTAAAACACAGAGACTGATCTTTGAGAAACTGCCACTGTTATTCCAAGACCATATCTGACTTTCTGATTGTGGATTGTTAAAGAATAATATTCAAACCATATTGTGACCAGTGCCCCCTGCTCCCAGCTCCTGGACTGAGCTCAGAAAAATAGTTATTTTGTATCATTATCATCATCTTTTGTTCCAGTGACTTCTTAGTGTGGGACATGCAAAGGGGATGGCGCTGATTGCCTGCCATCTGAATCTCTGCAGGAATTTCTTGGTGGTAAAATGTCTTATTCTGTACTAATGGTGTGCAGAGATGCTTAGTAACACCCTTACCCTGACAGGCAGCAGGAGACACAGCTTGTGTTATGTATTACAGCATTTAATATTTCATCCACTGCTCTTGTGTAACTGGAACTTTTACATTCATGGTTTGTGGCTTTGGAATTAGAAATTATATGGCTGAAGCTTGCCATGGATTGCTGAGAGGTGTTTGTAGCTTTGGTTGTGTAGAGGAGAGGTTCTGGCAAACATTTGTTGTGTAATTAGGGAGAGATTTGAGTGGTGCATCTCAAGTGTGCCTTTATGTTTGTCTCCCTCAGCCTTTCCATGGAGGAACCAGCTTCTCTGACAGTGCTGAGCCACTGAAATCAGAGGCTAACAAATTTGCAGCTGCAGCTCTAACCGTTGGCAGGTTCAAGTAGGGTCCCCAGTAATTCAGAGAGGTTTTGATAGTATTTATCTGATAAAAGTAGGATTCAAAGCTGGGACAAGCTTGGAAATCCCTGGCTTTAGTGTTTTATGCCTTAACATTAATTAATGTTTTACCTTTGATGGACTTATCATAAGCATTTCTTTTTTGTATCTTAAAGTGCTGCTCACTGCACAGGCAGATGGTAAATTCCATTCCTTTTGCCAGAGAGATTACAGTCTAATAGGTAATGCAGCCAAGAAGTGGCAGAGAAAAGGAAAAGGAGAGAGAATTATTTACTGAGTATCACTTCTCAGGATAGCAGTGGAGCTAGAACAGAAGCATCACCTAAGAGCTAGGTGGGAAGGACATCACCAGCTTGAGATTTTACAGAGAATGTGCCAGGCAGAGCTCAGGCATTCAGAGCTTTCCATTTAAATCCTCTTAGGTCTCCAAAGAAGATCAAAGGCAAAACAATAATTTAAGGTTAGGGTTATTCAGCCTTTTCAATAGGAAATGAAATACAGTCAGCCTCTTTTTGGAATGAGATGGACTGCTGAGTTTCTGACCACTTGTGGTCAGTTATAGCACTGTGATGTTTTTTGTTTTTTTTTTTTTTCCCCTTCTATCTCATATTTGAAGTCTTGGCCTGAATCCAAGGGTAGATAACACAGGCTTTTATTTACCTGTATTCAGTCTCAAGAGGGAAAGTTGTTCCTAAATGGTTATTGAGTGCTGTGAGCTGGTTTATGTGGCATCCTTTCTCTGTTGCCTACCTGTACCATAAACCTAGAGATGTTTATTCCAAAGCCAAGTGGGTTTCTTTTCCACCAGAACAGTAGATAATAGGCCCCTCCAAGTCCCCTAAGTTTGTGTGTGATGAGATGGATGCTCACTGATGTGAGGAACAGTATGATTTATTCCTAGATAGTATGGGAGCAGAGTTGCAGTTGTCTTCTTTGTGGCACAGAAACACAGAATCATTAAGGTTGGAAAAGACCTCTAAGTTCAGCAAACCCAACACCACTGTGCCCACTAAACTGTGTCCCAAAATGCCACATCTACACATTTCTTGCACACCTTCAGGGATGGTGCCTCCACCACTTCCCTGGACAGTCTGTTCCAATGCTTGACCAGCAGAACAACTGTGCTCAAGAAATATTTTTAGTTTCTAGGAAAACAAATTCTGGTCTCAATATAAGGAATCTTCTGCTTTGGACTGTCTGATGCCTTCATGTAGTCAGAACTTGGTGAACATGAGCGAAATGTTGTAAGCAGGAGGAATCACTGAAGCTCAAATTAGTCTTTAGACTGTTGCTTGCCTCCACTATCTTGGAGGTCAAATGAAGAGAAAAACTGCAGAAAGGACCACACCTGGACATTGATTTCAAGTGCAGACTTTATTTGGGGATTTTATAAAGAAGATGCAACTAAAACTGAAGGCCTGGTGAGGTACTTCTTAATTTATTTTTTTTTAAATTTTTTTTTTGTGGTGAGGTAACATTATGATTGAGATGATCTCTAACAAAGACACAACAATTAAGCAAAGTCCACTACTTATTTTGGTGGGCTTATTTTTCTTATTATTTTTCTCTAGAGCAAGATGCTTTCTTCTTGCATATTGAAACACCTTCCCACTTTGCATCTGTTAGTCTTAACTCCAGCACTGTTGAAAAAAAAATGTAAAAATGTAAAAATAATCATAAGATTAAAAAAATATTCACATTTGAGACTTTATTAAGACATAATTTTTAAAAACCCATGTTTTAAAATACTAAATAAAAAATTTATTGAACTGATATAAAGCAATAAAGAAGAACCATGAAAAACAATTCTTCATGCAAAATTGTTTTGATGAACGCTGAGTTTTTAGGACAAAAAGGAAAGTTGGGAAGTAGATTCTTTGTGTTTGCTGCTGTTACCCACCAAAGACCTGGTGTCATTGCCCAAATTGTCTTCTATTATCCATCTCCTCTTAATAAGCCTGCAAGGCTCTGCAGAGGGAACAGCAAGAAACAGTGTAGTAGAGCTGTGTGGTATCTGCTTTGTGTACAGCTATTCAGTGTGGAGATCTGCTCAACTGAAATGGTGGGGACAGGGGTAAAAGGATCAGGAAACAAGACCTGCAGGGCTCTTTCTTCCGTTGAGGCAGACGTTTCAAGTGTTTTCATAAGAGCCACCACCATTTGCCTGCATCACTCCTCTGCAGAACAGCCTCAACATACATCTCTTCTCAGGTTGGACAATGAGATACACCTTGTGTTTAACTCAGGAGTGAGGCTCTAGAACAAGAATTCAGTAGGAGCAGCAGTGGCAAACATTGTACCCAGTCTTAGATTAAAGCTTGATTAACTCTTTAACAGGATTATGCACAGGGGACTGCACTGGGTGAACCCATGATGTCCTCTTCCATCCTGTGTCCCCAAATCATGGAGCATGTGTCACCAGTAATTGCCAAGTGCTTACAAAGGGCACAACAATGCTTGTAAAATAACCTTGTGATGACACACAGCTTACATAATGCCAATGTCCATGTCACAGGCTGTAAAGACCTGTGTCACTCATGAGTCTGCTGCCTCAAAGTCAGATGTCACAGCACTATGCCAGCGCTTAGACAGGCTCTGGGAGAGAGGAAATGGGAATTGGCAAGAGCATTGTGCCTGAAGAGGTCACAATTCATATCTCTACACAGTTTGACAAGACCCAGGCTCCTTTCTGGGGAGCTTCCCTGATGATTTACCTTTTGTCTTCCATGTGTAGTATTGAAAGTGAGGACCCAACTCTCCACAGCCACTCTCCCCATTCACAGGTTGATGAAGATAGTCTGAGAGGAATGAATGGATAGATTCTGGTTGAGCTACAGCTACTTTCTGGCAGGGGAGCTGACCTCATGTGACAGCAAAGCTGCTGAAAGGCTCCCAGGAGGAAGGCTGTGGCCTGAGGAGCATTGTAGTGGGTGGATGTCAGATTGATATCTTCAGACTGCAGAAGACATGCTGATGGCACATCAAACACAAAAGAACACATTAGCAATTTTCACACCTGATTTGTTTCCCCAGTGGTACACAGAGTCACTGGGAACAGAGGAAAGCCTCTCATTTGCATCTCACAGGGAGAGGCTGAGAGACCTGGGGCTATTTAGCCTGGAGAAGAGCAGCCTGAGAGGGACCCTCTCTATGCTCAGCAAGAGCTAAAGGGCGAAGGGGAAGAGGATGGGGCCAGGCTCCTCTCAGTGGTGTCCAGTGATGAGACAAGTCACAGTGGGCACAAACTGGGACTCAGGAGGTTCCACCTGAACAGAAGGAGAAAATTCTTCGCTGTGAGGGTGCTGGAGGCCTGGAACAGGCTGCCCAGAGAGGCTGTGGACTCTCCTTCTCTGGAGAGCTTCCAAACAGACCTGGACAGTGTGTTCATGGGCAAGCTGCTGTAGGTGCTGCTGCTTTAGCACGGGGCTTGGACTAGATGATCCCCAGAGGTCCTTTCAAACCCCCACTATGATGGGATTCTATGATCTGTAACTTAACAGCAGATTAGGAAGGACATGGAAGTGTTGGAGCGGGTCCAGAGGAGGGCCACGAGGATGCTCAGAGGGCTGCAGCAGCTCTCTTATGAGGACAGGCTGAGAGAGTTGGGGCTCTTCAGCCTGGAGAAGAGGAGGCTTCCAGGACACCTGATAGTAGCCTTCCAGTATCTGAAGGGGGCCTACAGGAAGGCTGGGGAGGGATTATTTGCAAGGTCTTGCAACAACAGGACTAGGGGCAATGGGTTTGAACTGGTAGAGGGGAGATTTAGACTGGATGTTAGGAGGAAGTTCTTTACAGTGGGGGTGGTGAGGCACTGGGTGATGAGGCACTGGCACAGGTTGCCCAGGGAGGTTGTGGTTGCTCCCTCCCTGGTGGTGTTCAAGACCAGATTGGATAAGGCCTTGAGTAACCTGTACGGTACAGAATAACCGTACCATTCTGTGATTCTATGCCACCTTCCAGGTGCAGATATACTTTCAGGATGCTGATGTACAAGTCATAAACTCATCTCTCATCTTTCCCAACAGACTGCTTGATGGAAAACCTTGGTTCAGCCAGTGACATTCAGTTAATTTTGATACCTGTGAAAGGAAATGAAGGCATTTAGGAAACAAAGGTGGAATCTTCCAACAAGGGTTGGGGCCTTTCTGAGTGCATGTACTTTGCTGTGCTACAGAAGTGCCAGAGGCTTTCCAGGGCTGGCATGATGTATTGCCTGATATCTCCAAAGCAATGTGCCAATGCTAGAACTGTTAAAATCCCACTTGACTCACAGCTCTTCCTCCATTTGATATTGCATTGAAGTTGAAGATTAGGGGAAGCAAATCAGACTACCTGTATTTAAAATCAGGTGTCACTCTGCTGGTACTGCTTACAGATGGCTGAGTAACTGTCAATTGAGTTGAGAAGTCTGGTCATAAAAATCTGTTTTCAGCAGAGGTACATAGAGGTACCTTCATTTACTTGTGGCTTGATTCACAGTGGGCATTACAGTGGGTTACAAGTTCTGTGACAGCAGAAAAGCTTTGTGAGGTGTCCCAGAGGCTCTGTGGAGAAACTTCTTTACTACTTAGTAAAAGAAATTCCATCAAAAACCAAGCAGCCAACCCACAAACAAACAAAACCAAACCCAGACAAAACCCCCGTAACATCCTCACAAAAACACACACACGAAACCCCAACAAGAAATATTTTTCTCTATCAGCTACTGCAGCATTTTGAAGCTAATTTGGGTCACTAATTTATGCATCTCTATGCATGATGACATGCATAATGGCTTTTGGAGAAATATTTGTTAAGGCTGACAATAGTAACTGCCAGATACATTGTAGGAGGAGATGTTTGCAGTCCTTTCTAGGGGAAATAGGTTATGTGCTTTTGCAGACTAAGAACTTCATTTTTATTAGCGACCTTCATTTAGGAACCACATAGCAAGAACAGGAATACACCAGAGAAGACAATTCCCAAAGCACCAAATTCTAATCCACTGGCCCAGCCAGCAAATCTCCTTAGCAGAGCAGGGTTTGAAGAGGTCTGAAACAGCAGAGGAGTAAACAACCCCAGTAGGCAATACAGTGGATCATTTTAGAGGTGAGAGCAGTGAATATTCACATGACTTTTCTTTTTTTACCTGTTTCCCAAGGGTATCTGAATAAATCCTGTTAAATTCTGACATTGCTTCCTCTCTTCCATCTTTAATTCTTACATTTCATTTAAGGACTTTGCCACGGTCAAATTGGTGTCCATTGGTCTAACACTGCCCCTTGTCTGCCCCCAATTCCCTTTTAATTGCCATAGAATGCCAACATGATAATAAAACAATAACAACAGCAGCAATAATAAAACTCCCAAACCCTTCCTTTAGAGCAGTATTCAGCCTGGTACCTGGATATAGCTTGTTTGCTAGTACATCCTTTGCTAACTATTTTTCTCTTGCTTTGACAGAAGGCACAGTGCTGGGCAGTTTTAGAAGGTGGCTTGTTTCAGCAGGGACAGACCTTCTTCCTTCCTCTCTCTTTGATCATCTCTCTCCTTCAGCAGGCACAGACCCTGCATCCCCCCTGTTTGATCAGCTCTCTCCTGGTTCAGGCTAATCAGGCAATACAAAACCCAGCATGCTGCTCAGATTGAGAGAGAGGCCAGGAAAACTGAATCAAAGACTCTGGGAAACAAATGATTATCCACAGCTGGCACAGGCCTTCCAAGGCAGGTTAGGAGAAAAGGCTCTTTGCAATGAGGATAACTTGTTTACCTTTTGCTGTGTCTCAGTAGAAGGTTAAAGGACACAAAGCCAGCCTTTCCTTGGATAGAGGTCTTGCCAGCTGTATTCCTGTGAAGACCTAGCTTCATTTACACAGCCTAAAGTGCTTGGTCACTGCTGAGCTGAGGCTGCCCTGCTGCGTGAAACTAACTGCTGGCCAACAGCTGTCGAAGGCAGGTAGAACTCCTGCATGAGAGAGGAAGAAATAAGGGGCTGCAGGCACTTTATAAGCTATTGTTTCACTCTTCAGCCTGAAATGATGTAATGGTTTGGGTTGTAAGGGACTTCTAAGAGTCCCTTCAAGTCCATCTAGAAGGTTCTAGTCTATCTAGTCCAAGGCCCCTGCAGTCATCAGGGACATCTGCAACTAGAGCAGGTTGTTCAGAGACACAAGCAACCTGATCTGGAATAATTCCAGGGGTGAGGCATCACCCATATCTCCCAGTAACCTGGACCAGAGTCTCACTACCCTCAGTGTCAAAAATTTCTTCTTAATATCCAATGAATCTCCCTCTGTCAGTTCAAACCACCCCCACCCTTGTCCTGCCACAACAGGCCCTGCTCAAAAGTCTGTCTCCATCTTTCTGATCAGCCCCTTGAAAAGCGAGCAGATGGTCTCCTTAGAGCCTTCTCTTTTGCAGTCTGAACAAGCCCAACTCTCTCAGCCTGGCCTCACAGCAGAGGGTTTCCAGCCCTCCCATCGTTGCTGTGGCTTCTTCTGGCTCTGCTCCAACAGTTCCATGTCTCTCCTGTGCTGAGGACTCCAGAGCTGGCCCCAGCACTGCAGGTGGGCTATCAGCAGAGCAGAGGGGGAGAATTCCCTCCCAATCTCCTGCCCTGCCATGCTGTCAGTCTTATGTATAAAATGTACAATGCTCTACCATTCCTCTGTAGCTGAAAGAGAAGTGAAGCTGAACCAAGAGAGCTGTTTATAGCTAGAAAGCAAGGGGTGTGGAGGCAAAGCTTATCTGGCTCTCCAACACACCATGTAGGTAAAATGCATCCACATGTGTGACCAGATGACGTTAGCTGGAACTAAATATAGTGCTTGAGGAGCCGGCCCGCTCTGCTGGTGATGCTGAGTGAACAAAGGAAAAGATTGTCATATCTCCCAGGCTTATCTAAACTGTTGTGTCTAATTTTGGACTCCCTAGGTTTCTGGAGGCTGCTGTTAGCAAAAGGCAGCAGCACAGTGGTGGGTGGAGCAGTTCCTTTCTTGGCAGGTCAGCCAGAGAACCCTGCTCTAGTGCACGTCATCCTCCACCTCTTGAGCTGCCTTGCAGGTGAGCTGGCGAGGCAGCTGGATGCCACGCTGGAGGGAATGCCTCCAATCCCTGCTGGAGAACCTTTGAATAACTTTCCTTTTCTCTGGTATGCCTTCAGTGTTTAGATGATGCAAGGACAATTCCTACTAATCCTGAGGGGTCTTCAGGTGATAGTTTGAATATCTCAGCATTTGGGCCCATTGCCCCTTGTTCTGTTGCTGGACACCACTGAGAAGAGTCTGGCCCCATCCTCTTGCTCCCCAGCCTTTAGCTCTTGCTGAGCATTGAGAAGATTCGCTCTCAGGCTGCTCTTCTCCGGGCTCAGCAGCCCCAGGTCTCTCAGCCTTTGCTCTTCACAGATATGGTCCAGGCCCCTCAGCATCTTTGTAACCTCCATTGGACTCTATCCAGTAGAGCTCTGTCTCCCTTGAACTGTTCAGCCCAGAGCAGGACCCAGTATGCCAGATGTGGCCTCCCTAGGAAGATGAGAACCCGCATCCTCTTAGTAAATGATGAGAACCCACAAAAGTTCAGGTTCTTGATAAACACTCATCCTTTTTTATCTGCCTAGCAACCTGAGGCATAAAAAAAGCACTCCAAAGATGTTTCTGTAGCCCATCGTGACTCAGTGCATGTCTAAAGTCTCTGTTACGTCACAGCCTCAAGCTAACCCATGGAAAACAACCTATATCTTAGAAGAAGGATCATTTCAGAAGCTGATAGAGCCTGGGAGCATTCCAGAATTGGTTTAGATTGCCTCTGGGAAGGCTTGAGTACCAGTAGCTAGGGAACAGCAACAGCTTGCTTCTCAAAGATTTAACTTTGTATTTATGGTGCTTGCAGGGATAAGGAAATAGCTTTTCCTGATAACTTTGAATAAATGTTTCATGAAGACATAAATAGCTAATGTAAAAGGAATTTAAATGTGTTATCCAGAAACAATTCACTCTTACCAACCCTGAGACTGTAAGCAAAAAGGCAGCAAAACCACTCTGCAGTTACAACTACTGCAAGCAACGATGGGCCTCTGTTCAGAGGATATGGCCAAGCACAGACACCCACACTTGAACTTCTTGTGCTGTGAGCTGGCAGTAGCAAAGCAAAGGTTTCTTTCACAGTGACCCCATGAACATCAGACATCTGATTGATTCTATTCGTGTTCTTCAGCTTCTCCTTAACCAAACCTCTTCCTCTTCCAGATTCACCGTCCCACACCTGCTTATAGAATCATAGAATCATAGAATCA
>VWZE01025956.1:524335-570877 GCA_013396675.1 Eubucco bourcierii | reverse complement strand
CCATCAAGTCCATGCTTTTCCAGTTTGGTGACCAGGATGTCATGTGGGACAGAGTCAAATGCCTTACTCAGGTCCAGGTAGATGACATCAGTTGCCCTTCCCTTGTCCACTGTCGCTGTGACTTCATCATAAAAAGCCACTAAATTTGTCAGGCAAGATCTACCCTTGGTGAAGCCATTGCTGGTTCCCACCAATCACCTCTGGTTTGTTTTCCATTTGCCTTAGCAGGACTTTCAGCAGGATCTGCTCCATGATCTTGCCAGGCACAGAGGTGAGGCTGACTGCTCTGTAGTTTCCAGGGTCATGTTAAACAGCACTGGTTAACAAGATGTTAAACAGCACTGGTCCCAGCACTGACCCCTGAGGGACACCACTTGTCACTGGTCTCCAGGTGGACATTGTGCCCTTGATCACCACTCTCTGGGTTCGACCATCCAGCCAATTATGTCACTAACACAGACAGAGCAAACCAAAGATAAAAATGTGGATACTCTGTTAGCCTGTGAAGGCTGGGGGCCTCTGAGAAGACATTTATGACCTAAATCTAGTGCTTGTATAAGGAGCTGAAATACCTACTATTGCTTGCTGTCTCCAAGAAGGTGTTCAGAAGCACAGAATCATAATAGTTGGGAAAGACCTCCAAGATCATTGAGTTCAACTATTATCACAATGCTGCCAAGTCACCTCTATACCATGTCCCTCAGCACCACCTCTATGTGTTTTATGGCTGCTCCTTCCCTGGAGGTGTTCAAGGCCAGGTTGGACGAGGCCTTGAGTAACCTGTACTAGTGGGAGGTGTCCCTGCCTAGGGCAGGGGATTGGAACTAGATGATGCTTGAGGTCCCTTCCAACCTTACCATTCTATGATTCTATGATGATTCCACCACTTCCCTGGACAGTCTGTTCTAGGGCTTAAGCACTCTCAGTGAAGAAGTTGTTCATGTCCAGTAAGTCCACAGGCACAATTTGAAGCTTTCCTTCTCATCCTGTTGCTTGTTACATGGGAGATTGACTTTTCATTGGCTCCAGCATTCCTTCAGGCAGCTGTAGAGAGCCATAAAGTGTCCCCTTAGCCTCCTTTTCTCCAGATGAAACAGTCCCAATTCCCTCATCAGCTCATCACCAGACCTATTCCCCAGATTCTTCATTATCTTTGTTGCTCTTCTCTGGACATTCTGCAGCCCCTCAGCATCCTTCTTGTAGTAAGAGGTCCAAAACTAAAACCAGTATTTAAGTTGTGGCCTCACCAAAGCTGAGTTTTGTTCTGTTATCTGGCACTGTGCCTTCTAACAGGGATCTTTCTGATTCTTACTCAGTTTTATCTTTTATGGCAGCATTTATTTCATGTTGAACTATGTGGTAGGCTCAGGACCCCTTTGCATTCACAAAGGACATTCACTACTCTGAGGTGCTGATAAATAAAAGGATATGTGGACAGAAAGGGAGCACAAAATTAACAGTGCAGCTGAGTGATGCTAGGCAAGTCAATTAGTTTGATTCTAGGACCACAGGTAGAAACTGATATCCCTGTGTGAGAGCATTCCTTGTGGATGTAACCCAGACGAGAGCAGTACCTGCACCCAGTATATAACAACTTGCTGAAACTTGAGTTAAAATGATCCAAAGAAAGAGCTGGCAGGTCTGAAACCTACCAAGTCACTTAGAATGTGTGTCTTTTTAAATGGAGAAGTAATTCAGATCATTAAAAGGAGTAAAAAACCTCCAGATAAAGCAAGTTTTTCTCAGGAACACGTCTAGCTTGAAGTAAGGAAGCTGAAGTAGTGGATGAATTATATAATTCACAAAGACCTTGCTGGAAACTCAGAGCCTGGAAACGTTTGGGGATTAGGAGAATGACCTATTTGGATTTCACTGGAGGATGAAGTAGCTGCTGAGTCAGTCACCTTTGTACTGGAGGTGTCCTGATTAACCGGCATCGCAGCCGAGCAGCTGGAGCTACGACTGAACTTACTGCATTCTAGTGGAACTCCTTTCTCAGCGGCAGAATTTACATTTAAACGAGGAGATCAGAGACCTGAAGTGTCACCATCACCACTGATGCTGGGGGCAGGCACTGGGGAAGTCCCAGACTGGACTCAGCTGCAGATGGGAACCATATTCAGGAGCTGGATTCTGCAACTAGATTCAGAAACACATAGGTTTGGATTGAAGGCAGAAGGAACAAAGTCCTCCTGGAACAATGGCCAGTGAAGAAGAGGCTTGATCCTGGTGATCCCTCAGCTGCCTCCTGAAGCTGTCTTCTGTCCACAGAATGCAATCTGTTGTTGGGCAGTTGAGGGTCCCCTGTCCTGTCTGTGCATCCTGCAGTTGCCACCTCTAAATCACTGACCCCCAAGGTGGGTCACAAGATGTGGCAGTGCCCTTGGTGTGCCCAGGAGCAAAGGCCAAGGCAGGGCTTTTCTGCAGCCCAGCCCTTGGCAGAGCTCTCCCCATCAGCTTCTCCCTGCTAGAAGCAGCCCCTGGCTGTGCAGACCTGCCCTGAACTTCAGAAAGTGCCTCACTGAGCAGAGCCAGAGCTGGGAAGTCAAACCACTGAACAGAGTTAGTTCTGGTCTATCTCAAAGCAGGACAAGTGTGTGACACTAGGGCCTGCAGAAGCACCAGTGCCTTGTGGTGTGTTTGTTCATGTGGCTGAAGCATGTGGTGATCACTGGCCTGAAGCTCTCGGAGGAGCGTCAGCATCAAAGCGTTGGAGCGTGGGTGCCACACAGGCTGCACTGCCTTCCTGCATACTTAAACCTGCTCTCTTAGGGACAGATGATGTGGAATGTAAGTTGAAAGGCTAAGCAGTGATTTATTTAACAGTACAATGAGCCCAACTGGTTCTGGCTCAGATGTAACTCCACATCACACTGATGTAAGTTACCCTAAGGTGACCATGGCAGGTTTTCGAGGTAGATTAGGGCTAAACTTGACAAACATTCTCCAGTTTGTGCTCAAGAAAGCTTAAATGACAAAGCCAGGAATTCTTCCACCTAGACAGATTAAAGTCTTTTTTTGAGCTCTGATGGGGAGAAGGGTGAAGTGAAGAGGCTGAGATGGTACCTGCCCATTTCCCAGGAATTAAGGTATGTACCCTTAATGCCAAGGCCACATTCCCCAATAGTTTTAAAGAATCCTTTTTTAAATGGCTCGTGGTGCTTCATAGAAATCTTATCTTTGAAGAGCATCAAATCTGGGATCTGCTCTGGAAGCAGAAGTAGTACACTCAATACCAGAACAGCACCTGCCATCTGGGATGTTGCAGGTGCACCCAGTACAAGGGTGGGATGGCAATTACAGTGCTCAGTTCTGCAGCCAAGTGAAAACACAGGTTAAAAAACCACAGTCTTCAAATCTAACCCCAGAGGAACTCAGATAGCATCAGCTCCAATGTATTCAATGGAGTTTCATGTTGTTAAGTGCTCCAGAAAGGGATGGAAATACCTGTTTGTTTGCAGAATTATTTAACATATTTAGACTGCATTGGCTTGTCCCAGAGATGAGGAGAAACTTCAGTAAGGAGTCACTCCAGCAGTTAGCTTTATCATTCTGCATCAGGAATGGATGAAGCTACAACACATGTTGTCCTCTCTAGAGGGAGGAAGTTAATTTCCATCCTCCAAGGCCCATTATAGCTCCAAATTCCAGATGGTCTCTATTTGTCTCAGGCAACTTCAGTTTCTCTGCTTTGCTCAAAGTCTATTTTAAGTCATTCCATCTTTGAGGATAAATTTCCTCTGGAGTTTTGCGGAGATTAGACCAAATAAATTTCCACTAGAACAACTCTACCTGTTTTTAAGGGGATTCTGCTCCTCTGCCTCTCTCTGTTGAGATCCTCACCTGCAGTACTGGGGCCAGCTCTGGGGTCCTTAACACAAGAGAAGCATGGATCTGCTGGAGTGGGGCCAGGCAAGGCCCCAGCAATAATGGGAGAGCAGGCTGAGAGAGCTGGGGTTGTTCAGCCTGGAGAAGAGAAGGCTCCAGGGAGACCTTCTGGTAGCCTGTCAGGACTTAAAGGGGCCAATAAGAATGCTGGGGACAGACTTTTGAGCAGGGCCTGTTGTGACAGGACAAGAGGTGATGTGTTTAAAGTAGAAGACGGAAACTCAGAGTAGATGTGAGGAAGAAATTCTTCACCCTCAGGGTGGTGAGATCCTGTCCCAGGTTGTCCAGAGAGGTGGGAGATGCCTCATCCCTGGAACTGTTCCAGGTGAGGTCCTCTGGGACTCTGAGCAACTTGCTGTAGTTGCAGATGTCCCTGATGGCTATGAGGGAGTGGGGGGCTGGAGTGGAGTGTTGCAATAGGTGAACTTTAAAGGTCCCTTCCAACCTAAAGCATTCCACGAATCTCTGATTCTCTGCAAGCTCCTTCAGCAATTCCATCCCTGGTGTCAGTGGGCCTGTGCTGTGCAGAGCTGTGGGAGGAGCAGGCGATAAAGCTGCTGTACCGGGTGGGTGGAATTTGTTTGAATGAGAGCTAAGGAACAGAAAGGACCAGGCTGCTTCATGTCAGGCTTAAAGACCTTAATCCTTCCTTTCTTTCTTGTTTTTATTTTTAATTTTAGTTTTACTTATTTTTTTTTCCCCTGCAGAAATCGGTATCTTGGATAGATCAGTAGTGGTGAGGGCAGTAGACTGGATAACCTGTAGGCTTCCTGTCTTTCTTTGATTCCTCAGTGGTTTTGATTTGCTTATTTGAAACATTTCTGTCAATCCAGAAGGGCTATAATTTGTCAGCCATTTCTTTTGAACTGCCAGACACTAATCTCAAGTCTGGATCACACTGACTCATGAAGAGAGATAAAATTATCACCTTTGAATCACTTGACCGAGCAGTGACCCAATGGAACAAGAATACAGCTTAAAGAAGGTGCTGAAGTACAGTAGTTCAGAAGGCTCTATAGGGTGATGCAGACAGCTGAAGCTCAGTTAATGATCCAAGTGGGACCTTAGAAGCTGTTTACTGTTGTGGTGGAACAACAGAACAGGTTGTCCAGGAAGGTGGTAGGGATCCCATCCCTATAGACATTCAAGGTCAGGCTTGGTGGGGCTTTGAGCAACCTGATCTAGTTGGTGATGTCCTTGCTGACTGCAGGGGAGGTTGGATTAGATGAGCTTTAAGGGTCCCTTCCACCCAATGCATTCTGTAGTTCTATGAAATCTAGCACCAGTATTAGACAGTCATTGTGATGGGTTCAGGACATTCCTGGTGTTTGTTCAGGCTGAGCAAAGCACTGAAAGCCTGTGGTAAAAAATTGCTTCTGTGCTTCTCATTTTACCTTTTCAGTCCCATGGAATGCTCACATAAACTGTACCAGTTTGCAGCATTCTTTCTTCCATCATGCACCTGAAGATCTATGCTCCCTTTGTCTTCAAGTGAGAGCTCTGCCAAGGATGCAGAAATCCTTTCACTTCACTAATTTGCCGTTAGGTGTCTCTGAGCGACCATCTTTTTACTCCAGCCAGCCCTGCTTTGGTAGTGCAGGCAGCACTGCGTCATACCTGCATTCAGTGTCACCATGGCAGCTCTGGAGAACTACTGAGGGGTCAGGTCGGGCTGTGGAGAGGTGACCAAGACAAAGAGGACTGCTGATTTCCTTCCCTACCCTGCGAATGGGACGCAAAGGGGGAATTCAGGAAAGCAACAAACTTGTTTCCAAATGTTTCTGAAATATTCTCCTAGGTGTGTAAGGTTTGCTCTTCTCTTTAATAAATCTTTCTGTGCTTGATGCAGAACATGTTTGTCTACTTAATGTCTTGAGAATAAGAAGAGCTAAGTGTGACTGCTTTTAAAATAGTGCCTGACTGCCTTTTGAGCCTGAGTTTGAGTATGCCTGTATTACATTCATTGCATGGAATTACAGAATCACTAAGGTTGAAAGAGACCTTTAAGATCACCAAGTCCAACCCAGTGCTGCCAGGTCACCGCTAAACCATGTCCCTCAGCACCATAGCTACATGGCTCTGAAACCCCTCTAGGTCTGGAGACACAACCACTACCCTGGGCAGCTTGTTCCAGTCCTTCTCCCTTTTGGTGAAGAAATTGTNTCTCTGGGCTCGGCCCTCCAGCCAGTTCCTAACCCAGCGCAGAGTGTTGGCATCCAAGCCACGAGCTGACAGCTTAGCCAGCAGTTTGCTGTGGGGGACAGTGTCAAAGGCCCTGCTGAAGTCCAGGTAGACCACATCCACAGGCCTCCCCACATCCACCAGGTGGGTCACCCGATCATAGAAGGAGATCAGGTTGGAGAGGCAGGATCTGCCCTGCCTGAATCCATGTTGGCTGGACCTGAGCCCTTGGGCATCCTTCAGGTGTGCAGTTATTGCCCCCAAGATAAACTGCTCCATCATTTTCCCTGGCACTGAGGTCAGACTGACAGGCCTGTAGTTCCCAGGTTCCTCCATCCGTCCCTTCTTGTGGATGGGGATCACATTGGCCAGTTTCCAATTACATTCATTGCATGGAATTACAGAATCACTAAGGTTGAAAGAGACCTTTAAGATCACCAAGTCCAACCCAGCGCTGCCAGGTCACCGCTAAACCATGTCCCTCAGCACCATAGCTACATGGCTTTGAAACCCCTCTAGGTCTGGAGACACAACCACTACCCTGGGCAGCTTGTTCCAGTCCTTCTCCCTTTTGGTGAAGAAATTGTTTCTTGTGTGCAAACTAAACCTCCCTTAGTGTAACTTGAGGCTGTTTCCTCTTGTCCTATCACTTGTTCCTTGGCAGGAGAGACTGACTCCCCCAGTTGGCTCCAGTCTCCTTTCAGGGAGTTGTAGAGAGTAAGAAGATTTCCCATCAGGATCCTTTTCTCCAGGCTGAACAACCCCATTTCCGTCAGCCTCTCCTCACAGGACTCATTCTCGAGACCACTCACCAACTTCATTGCCCTTCAACATGGAGCAATTGCCCTGAGTGCAGGAAGAAGCACCCCCCATGGCAGGGGGATTGGAATGGGACGATCTTTAAGTCCAATCCAAGTCATTCTTTAATTCTATGACTGTCACTGTTGGGACTGTACCTCATCAAAATGACTTAAATCACTCACAGAACCCTTTCAGGCAAGTGCTGTTACTCCAGTGGCAGGTTTTGGAATACAACTTCACACAGAATCATAGAATCATAGAATAGTAAGGTTGGAAGGGACCTCAAGGATCATCTAGTTCCAACCCCCTGCCACATCCCTGAATCTTATTCATTGTCTTTTCACTGAAACAAATCTGCTTTACCTGTCTGTATGTCTGTTCTGAATCTGCCTGCATGTCTTCCTGCAATGATCTATTACCTGTGTAGTGGTAAAGATGTGAAGAACAAGTAATTGCTTCCACCACTCATTTGCATAATGACATCAGTTATTTTCTAGAGGGCCAGCAAAGTAAAGTGACAGTTCTGACCGTTTGACATTCTGTGAGCAAACACAGGCAACAAATTCAAATAGAACTTTATGAAATGAATGAAAATGGGAGGAAATATCTATTAAAAAGGGTAAACATAAATGTACAGTCTGAGTGAATGTTGCCCTTATGGTAATGTTGCTGTTTGCCTTTGCAATCAGGGCTATTTTTATATAACCCATGTTATTTATTTATTTACTTGCTCTTTGGTTCTTCAAATATTGTTCTCACTGTTTAAATTTGTATGTATGAGGCCGTGTATCTGACTACATGCATAGTAATGGAGAATCACAGAATGGTAGGTGATGGAAAGGACTTAAAAAGATCATCCAGTCCAACCCCCCTGCCAAGGATGGTTCCCCTAAAGGTCACACAGGAACCCATCCAAATTGGTTTTCAGTGTCTCCAGGGACTCCACCAACTCTCTGGGCAGCCTGTTCCAGGGCTTTGTCACCCTTAAAGCAGTTCCTCTTAGGTGGAACTTAGGTTTGTGCCCTTTACTCCTTGTCCTGTCACTGGACAGCGCTGAAAAAAGCCTGGTCCCATCCTTCTGACACCCGACCTTTAAGTATTGATCAGAAGTGGTGAGATCCCCTCTCAGTTTGCTCTTCTCCAGACTAAAAAGCCTCAATTCTCTC
This sequence comes from Eubucco bourcierii, assembly GCA_013396675.1. Lineage (NCBI taxonomy): Eukaryota > Metazoa > Chordata > Aves > Piciformes > Ramphastidae > Eubucco > Eubucco bourcierii. Next base: position 562,841 of record VWZE01025956.1, on the reverse strand, counting down.
AGTCTTTCCTCATAAGAGAATAAAGGCTAGAAGGATTTGCTCTGCAGAAGATAAGCAATTTGCTATTATTCATCTGTTAAAATAATCTTAAAGAAGGCAAATTCATTTTATCCCATATGCCTTTTATGCCATTCACCTTGAGGAAAGTGAAACAGAATGCTCTGGTGATTATAAAACTATCGGAGAGGCAGGATTGCTGCGGCAGAACTTATACTTACCCCACCGTAATTCAGAGCTTTTCCTTTTTCAGCTAATATTTCTAATTTACAGTCCATGTAGGCTATAAATACTCAGAATTGTTCATCAGTGAAGTCATCACCAGAACAGCCACCTCATGGAATTAGTTCCTAATGAGATTATTAGGCCTGTGTTTATTTTGTGGGCTCTGAATAGCCGACATAAACTTAGACATTGTTATTTTGCTGTCAGGACTGTGTCTGAAGCTCATTTTCTTTTCCAAGACTTTAAATCTACTACAGTGCAGCTCCAAGAAAGTAACAGGATTAGTTGTGTTGTAGAAATCTTCATTATGCACTGGGGACAAAGGATTTTGACCAAACTGCCAGCCAACTGCATGATTTATACTGATCAGACAAATAAAATACCACACAAAGAACAAGAAGAGAAGTGAGCTTTTTCTGTTTGGATGCATTTTCATGAAACCTTCTTCTGAATGTGCTGGTTTTGCCTAAAAGAATAACTCAGCTCACCAGTGAATCATAGAATTACTTTGCCAAAATCATTGAGTCCAAACCAACACTACCATGGCCACTAAACCGTGTCCCCAAGTGCCATGCCCACACATTTCTTGAACACCTCCAGAGATGGTGACTCTACCACCTCCTGGGGGAGCCTGTTCCAGTGTCTGACCACTCTTGTAGGAGTAAAATTGTTCCTAACATCCAATCTAAATCTCCCCTTGTGTAACTCCAGGCCATTTCCTCTCATTCTGTCACCTGATACTAGGGAGAAGATCCCAACCTGCACCTCACTCCAACCTCCTTTTGGGTAGCTGTGGAGGGCAATGAGTTCTCTTCTTAGCCTCCTCTTATCCAAACTAAACAATCCCAGTTCCCTCATCTCCTCCTCACAAGACCTGTGCTCGAGACCCTTTACCAGCTTTGTCACCCTCTATGTTTTGAGATGAAGTCTTTGATGGATGAACAGAGTTATGCAAGAATTGGGCATGATGATAAAGTGGACCACAGTAGTGCTTGAAAACCTCCCACGATGACACTCCCCAGCAGTTTAGATGGGGAAGTGATGAAGGATTCTGTCTCCATGTGAAATCACAAGGGAAATTTTGCAAAAACAATGCGTAATTTCCACCCTGGTGAGGCCTCATCTAGAGTACCAGGTCCAGTTGTAGGTTTCTTGGTTCAAGAAAGAACTGCTGGAGAGGGTAGGGCAAAGGGCTACAAAGATGATTAGAACATCTTTCTTATCAATAAAGACTGAAGAACTTAAGGCTTTATAACATGGGGAAGAGAAGACTGAGGGAGGATGTGACAAATTCTTACAAATACTTAAAGGGTGAGTGTCAGGAGGATAGGGCCAATCTTTCTGCAGCGGTGCCCAGTGGCAGGACAAGGGGTAACTGGCATCAACTGGCATCAATCAGGAACTTCTTTACCTTGAGGGTGGTAGAGACCTAGAGCAGGCTGCTCAGGGAGGTGGTGGAGTCTCCTTCCCTGGAGAGACTCCAAAGCCGCCTGGGCATTGTGATCCTGTGCAGCCTGCTGTGGGTTACCCTGCTTTAGTAGGAGGATTGGACTGGATGATCTCCAGAGGTCACTTACAACCCTCACCATGCTGAGATATGCAAGTGCCAATTTTCAGTGCCTTTTCTCTTGCATACATTAGACCTCTCTATGGAATTCTTTTAAATGCAGTTGATTAGAACTTTATTCAAGCCTAATCTGAAAGGTTCTATACTCTCAATGCTCTGCTGTATGACCCTGGGACATTGCAGGCAGCTTGGAAAATAGGAATTGCTGTGGTGTGTGAGACCTCTGGGTCTCACTGTCATTAAAGTGTTTCTGACAATTTACTTTTGATACCTCAGAAAACCACACAAGAAATCCTTACAATCCCCAAATCATAATTGACCAGTGATCTTGTTTTATCAGCTTGCCCACTAGTGTTCTAGAGATCAAATACTTGTTTATCTTTCATCTTTATTCTTGCTCATACCAGAGTTCTTGATTCCTAAGAAAGTTTGGTCCTTGATGTGTTGAGAGACATGTCCCAGAGATCCCTTCCAACCTGGGATTCTGTGTGAAAACTCTTTGAACTTGATCTTTTTTCTCAGTGAGGCTGAGTGATTGGAGAATTAACTTTTCATCAACAAGAAGCCCTAGATGATTTTCATTCTAGAATTTCCAGGCTCTGTTCTGCTTCTGACCTCAGCCTTGGGTTTGCAGAGAGGAAAATTAAAGCAAGTCCTCAGTGTAGTGTGACTGTCAAGTAATTTATTCAAGCTGGGATTCCATCTCTTTCCAGATATGGGTTAATGTTCATACTGGTGTAACACCACATCCTCCAGTGAGGTTTACAGTGGTGTAAAATGAGCACCCTATTTTCAAAGACATGCTGATTCAGTTTCTATAATTTTGTGTTATTGTTTCCTTAAAGAATGAACTTGGGAATAATTATTGCCTTTAGTGTGGAGTTTCCTAGCAGGATTTTTTAAAAACCCCAAAAAGAAGCATTTAGTTTAATTGTTGTGAGACTAATAGGCAGGAAAGGGAGATACAATAAGAGATAACATGCTCATATTTATGAAATCTTTAGGCAAGCTTGAGTGAGTGCTCTAATTAACAGCATAATGACTATATGGCTGCTGAATAAATTAGCAGGAGAAATAAAAGCTGTAGTTGATTAGAATGCCTCAAACCAGGTAATATATTGTTCATCTTGCAAAAGGCATTCACAGTGGCCAAATGGTCAGGAGAACCTCCAGAGAAGGTTTGGTTCCTTTTGTTTGTGTGAGCATTGAATCACACTGTGGTTTACAGTGATGGAGGAGGAAATCAGGTCTAGGCTTTACCTCTATTTTAGCTCAGTAAATCTGTTCTATTTAATGATATTTTATCTCAGTTCCAGAAACAGGAAAGCAAACAAGGAATCCCTCTTTAGAGTTATGGAACTGTTGAGGTTGGAAGAGACCTCTGAGACCATCAAGTCAACTGCTCACTTAGAGCTCACAATCCTGCCACTACCGCTAAGCTGCTGCGGCTAAACCACATCCCTCAGCACCACATCCATGCATTTTTAAAACACCTCCAGGGGTGGTGACTCCACCACTACCCTGGGCAACCTGTTCCAGTGTCTTGAGAACTCTTTCTGTGAAGAAATTTCTCCTAATGTTCAACCTGATTGTCCTTTGGCACCTCCCTGCTGAAGGCAGTAGGAGAATTTTTGGAGAAAGAGTTCCTATATGGTGTGTGCTGTGGTAACAGAGCACTGCCTCAAGAGCACCCACATTCCCATATTAGTTGAATGACATTTAGTGACCCTTTCCTCAAAATGCTGCCTACAAGACATTACACATATTGTAGTTTCTTTAATAGTTTCTTGTCCCCTGGAAAGAAATGAGACCTTGAAACCCATTTAGAAGATGATCTGTAGTGTAGTTCCTGAGCATCAGGATGCTGCAGTGGTATCACACACAGTTGTGGTCATTACTGCATCAAGTGTTGCCGGAAAGCTGCCAAGTTAATACTCAGCTTCCCAGAAGAGTAAACAAAATGGCTTCTGGAGCCAAGTGCCTCAAGTTACTCCTTCTTTGCTGGCCTTTGGATGTGGAAGATGACTTTGACTAGGCAAATGCCTCATGAGGAAGCCCCAGTTTCTAGGACAGGCCTGCAAATGCTGATAGAGTAGGGCTCTCTGTCTGGATTGCCTACCTGTACTTTGAGAGCAAAGCTGAGCTGTGCACTAGAGAAATGTTCCAAATTTGGAAAGAAATCCCTAGAAATGCCACAGAGTGGATTCAAACAGCTGTGTGAAGCTGAGTCTTTTACTATGTAGATATTTTCTCACCATTGTGTACCTCTTCCATTTGTATGCCTTATTTCAACAGAACCCCAGAACCCCAGTATTGTTGGGGTTGTAAGGGACCTCTGGACATCATCCAGTCCAACCCCCTCCTAAAGCAAAGTCACCCACAGCAGCTTGCCCAAGATCACAGTGGCCAGGTAGTTTTGGAATCTCTCCAGAGAAGATGACTCCACAACCTCTCCGGGCAACCTGCTCTAAGGCTCCAGCACCCTCAGAGCAAAGAAGTTTCTCCTCCTATTCAGGTGGATCCTCCTGAGTTTGACTTTGTGCCCATTGCCCCTTGTCTTGTAGGTGGACACCACTGAGAAGAGTCTAGCCCCATCCTCTTGATACCCAACATTTTAGCTCTTGCTGAGCATTGATCAGATCCCCTCTCAGGCTGCTCTTCTCCAAGCTAAATCACCCCAGATCTCTCAGCCTTCCCTTCTCAAAGACATGCTCCAAACCCCTCAGCATCTTCCTAGCCTCTGCTGGACTCCCTCCAGTAGTTTCTTGTTTTTCTTGAAATGGCAATACCAGAATTGGACACTATACTCCAGATATGGCCTCCACAAGGCAGAGTAGAGGGGAGTCAGAATGCAAGCACAGAAACATGCTGTCATTAGAGGTGGGTACACATATCAAAGAGATGGATAATTATACCCCATGCTCTGCCTCTTCCATGATCTGAAAGCTGGCTTCCAGATTTAAGAACTTAGTAAAGTGACTCTGAGGCAGCATGCTTTGGAAATTGTCTGTCTGTCTCTGCATAGTAAGAGGGAAAATGCAGTGCAGGGTGCTGGGCTTCTTAAAAAGCACCTTCAGAGCTACAGACCAGTAGGGCTGGAGTCTGTCTGGATTATTAGATGCTTTACAAGCACTTCCTATGTACTGTAAGGAGTGGAGGACTCAGAGGTGCTTCTGAGAAAGTTATTTCTCCACAATCAGTAGGTATAGATGAGGAAGTCTTAGTTATCATTTAACAGTGAAGGGTTTTGAAATCACTCATTCCAAGAGAACACAGGGAGCCATCTCACATCCACCTGCTGCTTTAGTTACAATCCAACATTTTGTAGTACCACAGGTTTTGGAGAAAGGTGAAAATTTCCAGAAGGGATGAAAATTAATAAGCAACTTTTGAGCAAGCTTCTTTTGGACAAGTTTCTCTGATGTATTCTTTCTTTGAATCCCAAGAGGTTTCTATTTCTCCTCTAATACTGTATTTCTTTGACCCCTTCTAAATATGGATGTTCTAATTATCCACACAAATGTTCAGTTCTCTTTTGGCTCTTACTGAATTCCTGCAGGTCACCAGCTCTGGCTCACAATTTCACTGCTGAGTCACTGCTGAATATGCACAAATGTTGGTAGTTAGGACAGTCTGACCCTTAGCTTTCAGCACAACAACATTCCATTCACTCTTCTAATATATTACATTAAAAAAAAAAAAAAACACACCTTTCTCTTGGATGTCCCATGCAGCTTTGGCATTCTTTGAAATGATAAATGTCTTTATCTTTCAGAAAGGCTTGAGTGAAGCAGTGGGTTTACTGTTGGAGCAGTACAAATGCAATGCACAGAAGAAGCTTGCTCAGTATGAGCAGCAAAAAGTGATGCTCCTGTGTCTTAACTACCCTGCCAGTACTTCTTGCCCAGGGAGAACCAGTCTTGGTAACCAAGAGTCAGATAATGGCTGGACTTGATGATCTTAAAGCTCTTTTCCAACCCAGACTATTCTATGATTATTAGTGGTGGGACAGTAAGACACTTACGAAGTTGGCTATATGATATAGGGCTATAGATAGAACACATAAACCTTACTGAACCAGCAGTCACAATCTGTCATAATTAATAACTCCCACTAGAAGCTGCTCACTTAATTTCCTAACATTTCAAACACTGATGAAAAGCTGCTTTTGGTTATTTAGGGACACAGAGGGTTTCTTTTTTGAACAGGTTTACATTTTGTGCCCTGGTCAAAGGACTGTCTGACCTCAGACTGCTAATTTCTTTCTTTTGTTTATGACAAGCGAATCCCAAAGGCAAAACCTTTGCTTGTGTTATTTTGCTGAGTAGTTCTAGGAAACATGTAAGCAAGCTGATACACCAGAAATAGCTACAGATAGATATATAAGGCTTCAGCTGAATGGATTCACTTGATGAGCAGTCTTTGAAAGTGTTTCTAACCTTTCTAACCTGTGAGCTTGTAGGCATTAGAAGAATGTGGAATGAAGGTGACAGTGAATTGGGTATTGCCCTTCATGGGTATTTCCAATTAAGTCTTTGAAAACAATACACTTTCTCAGTGCTTTTCAGGCTGAAACATTCTTCTCTGCAAAATTCCTTCTAGAAAAGCTGGTAAGTTTTGCTTGCTCTGAAATGCAGCCTCAACAGCAGTTCAGTGTGGCTTGAATTGCATGTGGCAGTAGTGAGGAGAACAGGAGAAGCAAATGGCTTTAACTCAAAGTGCAGGAGGAAGGAAGGCAAAATAATCCCTTATGGTTTAATCCTGCAAGGGGGAAAAGGAATTTCTTTGATGTCACTTGAGGCCTACTCACCTATTCATAGGTCTACAAGGCCAGGAGGCAGGTGCAGTCATTTGCCATGTGGAGTTAATTCCACAAGATGGGCTTCAATAAAGAAATGGCCAGGACCCAAGATGGTCAGGGGTTGGAACAGGCTGCCCAGGGAGGTGATGGAGTCATTATTTCTGAAAATGTCCAAAAAACATGTAGAGATGGCACTCTGGGACATGTTTTAATGTCCATGGTGCTGTTAGGTACATGGTTGGAGTCCACCATCTTAGAAGTCTTTTCCAACTTGTAAAAGGTTAACCCTCCTGGGTCTGAACCTGACCCCAGGTGTAGTGGTTAGCCTGCTCCCACTTCCTGTCTAGCCTCCCTACAAAAACACAGGAACTGACTACCTGATAGCATCCTCCTTGTTCCTGCTGTTCCTGTTTTGCTATGTGACCACCTCACCACATGGTGACCAACCCCTTCCTGAAATCTACCTCCATCCATTGCCATCAGTCTGGTTGTATATTTATTTTTGTATCTTGTTTCCCTTCCCTATACCTTTTTGTAACTCCTCTACCTTAAATGCCTTTAATTTATTGTTGAAGTATTTTCTTTTAACTTCCAAATCAAAGTAAGACTTTTTCTTTGGGTGTTTTACCCCTTTCACACTCTCTCTACATCTAATTTCTTTCTTTCCAAAAGGGGGAAGAGGGGAAGGCATCCTATTATTGCATTGGTTCTGTTAGCTATTTTGAGTCCCTGGGGAAGATTAAACTAGAACCAACAATGAAATGATTCTATGAGTTAGGATATTTAGGTATGGGGTGTGCAAAGTGATGTCCCAAGACAGGTGCTGTTGTTCCTTGACAGAAGATGTGCTGCATGAAGCTGAATCCCAATCCTCCCATCCTAGTTTCAGTCAGTGACAGGGAAGTTTGTTGGGAACATGCTGCCACTCTGTAGTGAATGGTAGTAAAAGCAAATGGCAGCTGGTATGAATGTTTTGGTGGAGCTTTTCAATCCTCTCCCATGTTGTGGTGGGGGTGTAGCTAGCAGTCCTGCTCCAAATGTAGCAGAGAAAATTTTACTCCCCATTTTATGAGCTTATAACCTTAACAAATCTGTAGGAGCCACTTATTGTCAGAAACAGATAAAATCACCATTTGTAGACTTAATGTTTCAAAAAAGTACTTTTTAAGGTCCCCTTTGCTCTCTTTTTATAGCTCATAAAGAATGATTTGGTTTTCCTCTTTTGTTTCTGTTGTAGTTTATGAACCTGCCAGCTAATAAAATTTCAGGAAAATCTAATTCTATTGAAAAGTTCAATTCAATTTTTTTTTTTTTTAATAGGAATTCTATTTGAACACCCTTATTTTAACATAGCTGCCAGCAACTGGAGCAGTTTTAGGGTTTGCTGAAGAAGACATTTCATTTCTCATTCAAAAGATGTGCTGGATTTTAATAATTTCCAAGGGCAGGAGTTGATCCTAAAATGACAGACTGCTGTTGCCTGCACAAAAGCCTTTAGGCACCCTAACAAAAGCTTTGCCAACAATAAGATTGCAAGCAAGGACATTGTGCTTTTGAGTTTCTCTGCTTGGGGAGTGCAGAAAAATAATGGGATTCCCTCATACCCATTCTTGCTCAGTGTGTGCCAGCCTTTTGAGCTGGTGAGTAAAAGGTATTTTTCTATAAAAACTAGGAATTTCAGAATTATTTTGAGTAGAAGAAATCTTTAAGATCATCAAGTCCAATCATTAACCACTGCCAAGTCTGTCACTAAACCATGTCCTTCTGCACTACATCTTCACAGCTTTGAAACCCCTCCACCAGTGAACTGGGCAGCCTGGTCCCTGTTTGACAACCCTTTGCAGGAAGAAGTTGTTCCTCATATCCAACCTAAATCTCATCTGGCGTAACTCGATGCCTTTTCCTTTTCCCTTGTCACCTGTTACTAGGGAGAAGAGACCAACCACCACCTGGCTCCAACCTCCTTTCAGGGAATTGGGGAGAGTCAGGTGGTCTCCCCTCAGCCTCCTTTTCTCCAGGCTAAACAACCCCGGTTCCCTCATCTGCTCCTCACAAGGCCTGTGCTCTAGGCCCTTCACCAGCTTCTTTGTCCTTCTCTGGACCCGCTCCAGCTCCTCATGTCCTTCTCAGTGTGAATCTCCTGGCACTGACTGATCTCAAAATCTGCTGTCACTTTGGGTGTACTGAGAGGCCACAGTGCACTGTGTGCTTCATCCTGGCCATTCTTGGAGGTTGCCTACTGCTGGCCTCTGTGTTCAGAGGGAAGTTGTGACAGCCCTGAGGCTGCTAGCTCCCAGGTGATTCGCAAGTCATGGCTTGGTGATTACAGCTCTTTTTGCTTTCCCCTCCCCCACTCTAACTGTGATGCTGTGCTGATCAGTGCTTTTCCTCAAAGTTTTTCAGAGAACACTCAGCTGAACCTTTTCTACAATATTTTTGGTTTGATATTTATGTGCTGTGGGTGGTTTCCTGTGACACCTGCCAGAGGACTGCGTATTTCAACAGAAGATCAGAAATGATCTTCAGAAAATTAACCTTAAATACTGCAAATTTTCACTTGAGCTCCCCTTATTTCCAAATACAAAAAAGAAACTAATAGTTTAAAGATACTTTACAGTTATATAATATATATTGATGCATTTATAGACTAAATAGGGGTTTATTCAGTGTTTTATCCTGGTTGAGTCTAACGTCCAGCATCCTCTACATGTCTTTCTTGGCTTTCTGGAGTAGCCTAGAGTTCTAGAGTGGCCTGGCTGATTAGCCAAGCTGATTGCTTTAACTGCAAAGTTGGCATTTTGCACAGAACTTTTTGTGGTCACAGTTGATTTATAACAGAATTTGCTTTTCCCGGCAGCTGGGGGACAGAATATAGAAAAGGCTAATCTCTTTGGATTAACCTCTGTCTCAGGCATAAAGCATGGCCTAGTGGTGCTTTCTCTACTGTTGAATTAAAAAACAACCCAGCAAGTTCTTGAGGTTGTGGGTCTCCTCCTCTGGAGAGATTCCAAATCCACCTGACACTGATCCTGAGCAGCCTGCTGTGGGTGCCCCTGCTTTAGCAGAGAGATTGGACTTGATGACCTCCAGAAGTCCCTTCCAACCCCTACCATGCTGGGATTCTGTACACTCCACCCTCAGTGATGCCAGAAACCCCCCAAACCTGAAAACTCTCCCCAGAATCCTGTGTGTAAGCTGTCTGAATTGTTTCATACAGTGACTCATTTGCATGAAGTAGGGCATGGGAAGTTCTTGTTTCTCTTTTTGCATCCTGATCACCCTTTTCCACCTCATAAATTGTAGAAACTTTCAACCACCACTGCAGTATTGACTTCTGGCACAATGTCAGCAGGCTCCCACAGTTGGCTGTATCACTTTCTAGTTTCCTTGTCGGTTATGCTGGATGCACAAGAGACATCGCTTTGTGGGGCTTCTTGGAGGGAGACTGGAAAGAACTTTAGCATTGGCTGTGGTGTATCCTGGAGGATGTTGCAGCATCTTAATGCAGAATCAATGCTACATTTCTTCTTAGCTGTTCCTGCCAATACTTTCACATCTGGGAGCAGGGAATTGAGAGCTGTCAGTGAACCGCTGAACCTGTGGTGTCTGCCAGCATCCTTGTTCTCTTCAGTCCCATGAGCTGAGGCAGAGGCTGCAGTGTACGTGGTGCTGTCTTGCAGTCTTAAACAGTACTTAACACTCCTTTAAAATCCATCTTCTTGAAAGCTTTGGCTGAGCTCCTTGTTTGTGGTCTGTGTCACTCATGTTCATGGTGTAAGATCTGAAAGTACATTCTTCCTTTTGATATGGCACAGGTTACTGGAAGCTCCTTAATTAAAGCCCTAAACTTGGAAACTTCTTCATTAAAGGCCTAAACCTGTACAGCTGTACAGTGCAGTACAGCTTTCTGAGTTCTGTTACCTGTGTTAGTACAAAAGCAATGCAGTGCAACACAGAATCCCAGCATGGTGGTGTTGGAAGGGGTATCTGGAGATAATCTAGTTGAACACCACTGATGAAACAGGGTCACCACAGGAGATTGACCAGAATCACAATGTCCAGGTCTGTTTGGAATCCCTCCAGAGAAGGAGACTCCACAACCTCTCTCGCAGCCTGCTCCAGGGCTTCAGCATACTCACACCAAAGAAGTTTCTCCTCATGTTCAGATGCAACCTTCTGGATTCCAGTTTGTGCCATTTGCCCCTTATCCTGACAACTGGACACCACTGGAAAGAGTCTGGCCCCATCATCCTGACTCCCACCCTTTATCTCATGCTGACCATTGAGGACATCCCCTCTCAGGTTGCTCTTCTTCAGGCTCAGCAGCGTCGGGTCTCTCAGTCTTTCTTACTCTTGCTCCAGGCCCCTCAGCATCTTCATAGCCTCCACTGGACTCTCTCCAGTAGTTCCCTGTCTCTTTTGAACTAGAGAACCCAGAACAGGACCCAGCACTCCAAGTTTGGCCTCACTAGGGCCAAGTAGAGGGGGTGGAGAACCACTCTCTGCCTGCCGATGATGCATTTTTTTGTGGCAATCAAAAATACTAGAATATGAATTGTCATTATTACATTATTAGAGCTGCCAATTTTCTGTGGGCAAACTACATTCCCCAGTGAGTGTAAATATTGAAGCAGTGTTAAAATTTCATTGAGTGTCTTTGTGATCTCTTTTATCCCTTATTATACAAGAATCCTAACAAATACTCTTTGCAGGCAGATGTGACAATTTTTGGTTGTCTGGGAAATTTTTGTTTTGTTTTGGTTGTTTGTTTGTTTGTTTTGTTTTGTTTTTTAAATTCCACCCTGGAAATACCTCCTGTGGTGCTTCAGTACCTGAATGGTGCCTACAAGAAGGCCGAAGAGTGATTGCTTACAAAGGTCTGTAGAGATAGGATGAGGGGCGATGGTTTGAAATTGGAGAGTAGGTTTAGATTGGATGTTAGGAACAACATTTTTACCATGAGAGTGGGGGAACACTAGAACAGGTTGCCCAGGGAGGTAATGGAAGCCCCATCCCTGGAGATATTCAAGGTCAGGCTCGGCAAGGCTCTGAGCAACCTGAGTTAGTGGAGGATGTCCCAGCTCACTGCAGGAGGGTTGGATTAGATGACCTTTGGAGATCCTTTCCAACCCAAACCATTCTATGATTCTGTGTTACTTTTGGAGACTTACACATTGAACTAGAAGTTCTTCCTCTTATGGGAGTTTTTCTTTAACTTGAAATCTGTCTTGTGCTTACTTCCTCTATAATACAGAACCATGCTAGAAAAAGAACACATTGAACGCTTTGTGACTTCATCACCCAGTGCCAAAAGTTCTAGTTTAGAACTTTTACTTCCTATATATAAAAATTGGTTTTGCCTACCTGACTCAAATTGTCTTCCTGCACTATCATTTTCATATTTTCATTCTGTTATGACTTCCTAATGACATCTGGATGATGATGAAAATAACCACCTGCCAAAATGTCTAATGATGGCCTCAGAAAGAAAAATAATGCAGGCAGTTGAGGACATAGATGGGCTCTGTTATGGCCTGCTTGTCTAGCTTTGGAACAGCAGCACTGCTCAAGTGTGATTTCACCTTCTGTCTCTTCAACTTGGGGCCCTTTTGAACTAAAAGGTTTTTTGGTGGTTCATTGCTTTTATGATAGCCTTTAGGCATTTTTACTTCTTCGCACATCAGATGTCACAGTAATTTGAAAGCTTGGTTTGTACCTGTTCCAGAGGCCACCTGTGCCATGGATGGACTGTCCTTGGTCTAAGTGTTCCCTAACCTCTTAAACTTTTCTGTGCCTGTTGAGGTGGGTTTTTTTGTGTGTGTGTGACCAGAGATTATATATTGAACTTGAAATATCAACACAAAGAAGGAATCTGTTGGAGAAAAGGACTGGCCTGGTTGAACAGGGAGCTCTTGCAGGGGCTCAGGAATAAAAGGACAATCTATCACATTTGGAAAGAGGGGTAGGCAACACAAGAAGAGTATGAGAATCTAGTTAGGTCACAGAGAGAACATCAGAAAGGCAAAAATCCATCTAGAATTCAACCTGACCACTACCATGAGGTATAACAAAGAAGGTTTTAAAAAATATATTAACGACAAAAAGAAAGCCAAGGAAAATGTCTACCCTTTATTAGATGCAGGAGGGAATGCTGCTATCAAGGGTGAGGAAAAGGCTGAGGTCCTTAATATCTTCTTTGCCTCAGTCTTTAATGATCAGACTCATTATGCTCAGGGTGTTCAGCTCTCCCTAGATGGAGAGCAGCATCAACGCCCCACAATCCAGGTGAAAGCAGTTAAGGGTATATTGTGCCACCTGGACACTCACAAATCTATTGGCTAGATGGGATCTTATTGTGCCACCTGGACACTCACAAATCAATTGGCTAGATGGGATCCACCTGAGAGTGCTGAGCGAGCTGGTGGAGCAGCTTGCCCAGCTGTTGTCCATCATCTATCAGCAGTCCTGGTTAACAGGGGAGGTGCCAGACGACTGGAGGCAAGAAGGGCTGAAAGGAGGGTCTGGGGAGCTTCAGGCCTGTCAGCCTGACTGGAGAAGATTCTGGAGTGTTTTGGCTTGGGTGCACTCACAAGGTAAGTGCAGGATAAAGGTAGGATTAGGTGTAGTCAGCATGGGTCTGTGAAAGATAGGTCCTGCTTGAGCAGTCTCCATCTGTGACCAGGTGACCTGCCTAGTGGGTGAGGGAAAGGCTGTGGGTGTTGTCTACCCGGGCTTCAGTAAAGCCTCTGGCACTGTTTCCCACACTGTTCTCCTTGAGAACCTTGTGGCCTGTGGCACCGGCGGGCAGGCCCTTTGCCGGGCGTGAAGTGGCTGAAGGCTGGGCCCGAGGTGCTGTGATGCAGGGAGTTAAACCCAGCTGGCAGCTGGTAAGGAGCAGTGTCCCCCAAGGCCTGGTGCTGGGGTGAGTCCTGTTTAATGTCTTTGTTAATGGTTTGGTGAGTGGGTGGAGGGCACTGGCTGGAAGCTTGCAGAGAACACTGAATGGAGTAGGAATCCCCTCAGGGACAGAGCTCTGCAGGGGCTCTGGGCCTTGTAAAGTAGTAGGCCAAAGGCAGTGGAATGAGGTTTAACAAGAGCAGGTGCTGGGTCCTGTGCTTTGGTCACAGCAACCCCAAGCAACACTGCAGGCTGGGAGAAGAGTGGCTGGAAAGCAGCCTGGTGGAAAAGGGTGTTGGGGTGCTTGTGGATGGCTGAATGTGAGGCCTGTGGCATCCTGGCCTGTATCAAAACCAGTGTGTGCAGCAAGAGCAAGGAAGTGATTGTGTCCCTCTGCTTGGCCCCAGTGAGGCCACAGCTTGAGCACCTGTGTTCAGTTCTGGGCACCACAGTACAGGAAAGGTGTTGAGGCCCTGGAGTGTGTCCACAGAAGAACAAAGAGGCTGGTGAAGGGCTTGGAGGGCGTTGTATGAGGAGCAGCTGAGTGAGCCGGGGTTGTTTAGCCTTGAGAAGAAAAGGCTGAGGGGGGATCTTACTACTAGCTACAATTAGCTGAAAGGAGGCTGTAGTCAGGCTGCTGCTGGTCTCTTTTCCTAAGTAACAAGTGAGAGGATGAGAAGAAATGAGTTTAAGTTGTGCCAGGGGACATTTAGATCGGACATTAGGGAAAGAATTCTCCACTGAGACTGGTGAGGCATTGGAACAGGCTGCCCAGGGTGGTGGTGGAGTTGTGGTGCTTCAGGACATTATTAAGTGGTCATGATAGTTGGGTTATGGGCTCACCATGGCCACCTGGGTGCACATTTTCTCAGGTTCATCAGCTGTTGATTAGTACCCTCAGGTCCTTGTCTACTGGCCAGTTTCCAACCACTGCCTCAAGCCTGGACCATTCATGGGATTATTGTGACTTCTGTTTTCTGATGTGTGACAAACTAGACATTTTTGTCTTGTTATTGTTGTCTTGATGTGAGATGTCCTATCCTGTTCTGGTTCTGTACAGTGTCCCTTGAACCTCTGTTGTCCTGTACATTTACACACAGGCACAGCTATACCATAGAATTTTACACAGAGATCCTCCACAAACCTGACTGCGATGTTATCATGAGCATGGTTTAGTTTTGTTTTGGTAGTTTAGTTGCTGATCTTTCTCCCACAAACCAAGAAGAACATTGCTCTGGTTCATTGGTCAGGCATTGGAACAGGCTGCCCAAGGAGGTGGTGGAGGTGTTCAAGAAACGTGGACATGACACTTTGGGACATGGTTTAATGGCCATAGTGGTCTTTGTGATGGTTGGACCTGCTGATCTTAGAGGTCTTTTCCAGCCAAAACTGTTCTATGATTCTGTTTGATTCTGCACTGCTCTCCAAGTACTTTTCACTGCTCTGGGCAAGCACAGAGAAGCTTTTGGAATCAGTTGAAGGCCCTGCTGTTAGAAAAGGAGAACCAAAGCAGAAAGGAATTCTGAGTGAGGGAAATGTTTTTTTACTTCCCACTTTACATGGCATCTCTGTAGCACTGTTGCTGATCACTTTGCATAGAAACAGGAAAGGAGTGAATTTTCTGAAGGGCAAATTGTGGACTATATCTGAGAGAATCAAGTGGTCTGACTAGACACTAATCCAGATATCAGTGCAGCTTGGTCTACCGAGTGTCAGAAGGACTTAAGTAAATCCTTGATGTGAGCGAAATTTATTAGAGTCACGGTACCAAGGTTCTTCTGCCTTTGCATAGATATTCAAGCTACTTTGAGTGCTTACTTCCCCTTCTCATATCTCCCTCCATTATATCAGGAAGGAATAGGGCATCATGAGCAGGATTTGCATACTCAGCTCCATCTCTCTTTACTTACAGGCTGTTTAGTAATTAGCAATATTTTTAATTGGCTTAAATATTCTGTACTGAACAGGATGAAAATGGGAAAAGAGATGGGTGTTAATCTTCATCCTGAATATCATCATAGGAGGGGTTGGAAGTGACCTCTAGAGTTCATCCCACAACCTCTCTGGACAGCCTGATCCAGCACCTTAACAGTGAAAATGCTTTTGCTGTTCAGATGGAACATCCTGGGTTCCAGTTTCTGCATAGTGCCCCTTGTGCTGTCACTGGCCACCACTGAGAAGAGTCTGTCCCCATCCTCTTGCTCCCCACCCTTTATCTCTTGCTGAGCATTGATCAGATCCTCTTTCAGGCTACTCTTCCCCAGGCTCAACAGCCCCAGATCTCTCAACCTTTCTTCTCACAGAAATGCTCCAGGCCCCTCAGCATCTTTGTAGCCGCCACTGGACTCTCTCCAGTAATTCCCTGTCTCTTTCATAGTGGAGAGCCCAGAACTGGACCCAGTTCTCCAGCTCTGGTCTCCCTAGGGCAGAGAAGAGGGAGAGGAGAGCCTCTGTGACCTGAAATTCTTGCTTAAATGAACTCTCTGACCCCTAAATAACTCAAGTCTTGGAGAACAGATTTTTGCTATTAATTGTAGCATTGTAGAGATGGGAAGGAAGCTCTCAGCATGATTTAAGACCGTATTGCGTCACTTTTTTTGCTTAAAGAGCTGTCATTTGCTTAAGTGCAGAGAAAAATTCTGACCACACTTTGAATAAGTAAAATTTGTTCTGGAATACATTTGGAATCTAGTTTTCTGTCTTGATCAACTGGGAAGGCTTTTTTTTTTTCTTTTGGCTGAAGATCAAAGACAGAGCCACAGAGTAGAAAACTGCATAGTCAGGGCTTCTCTCCTGTGTTTGAGTGGAATTTCTCTCAAGTTTGCTGCAGCAGTAACAAACAGGTTCTTCACTCAAATCGTGGAGAAGCACTGAATCACAACCAGCTCCAAAACTGTCTGCAGCATCATAGTTTCTTCTCAGTTCCTAGTTTTCCCTTTCTGGAAGGAAATAATAGTACCAAGGGAAGGAATGAAGCTAAAGACAAAGTCAGTTTTTCCTTGCAGTATGTTGGCATATTCTATGTATTAGAAAATCCTGAAGGCATCTGGGATCTCACAAATTCAGAGATTAACATCAAGGCCAGTGTTGCATCAGCACAGACAAAAAAAAATCATTCAGTAGTGGAGAGTTGCTGAGTCAATTGATGTCATGCTATGGTCTGATCCATTATGAATTGTCATGACAATAGGAGGAATTATTGATGTCATCTCCAGAGCAACTTGGAGTTCAGAAACAATCCATCAGACAGACAAGAAGTCAGTTGTGATGTTTGTGTTCAGATCTAGCTGTATTAGTGCTTAGGGAGATAATGTTTTGGCTTTAGTCCACCATCCTATCCTTCTTCCACGGGATTGTGAAGTCACGTTACACCTCTGTCTTCACATTGTGGATGACTTATTGCTTGTTTCAGAAGCCTTGGGGAAAGAGAAGTGATTTTTTTTTTTGTCCATCCCAGGTGCTTTAGAAGACATGATTAAGGAAGCAAATTACCTTAATCCACCACACTCTAAATTCTCACTCCCTTCCACCTGCTCTCCTTGCCTTACCCCTGCTTGTCTCTGTAGTTCTGTTCCATACTAAGATGGCTTGTGACATTCTGGCTTGGGGCATAAACAGTGGGAGACAGGATTTGAAAAATATACATGAATAAAAGGTCAGAACTCTCCCAGGAAAGAATAAAGTTCCTGGGTGTTTTTTAATGCATAGTTATGAAAAGCAAATTAACCTTTGGGTTTTGAGGAATTCACTGTGACAATGGACAGGATTAAAAATAAACTTCTATTCCAAGTAAAGTGTCCAGAGATGCCTGGGTTTACTCTCTTGGCCCTGAGGATCACAAAGTGTGGTGTCCTAGCTTTACAAAGTCATGTTAGTATCACGCACCCACAGCAACCTGGGAAGGCAGAAGGCACAGACCTGTGTATTGTAATTGCAGGGCACTAAATCCAAGGACTTACCGATGCTGTTAGACTCTCTGCTGCTGCCAGATTTGAATGTTACAGTAGAAGTCCCTCCATGGAAGTGTTCAGAGTCAGGTTGGATAGGGCTTTGAGCAGCCTGGTCTGGGGGAATCTGTCTCTGCTCAAGGCAGGGAGGTTGTAACTACCTGATCTTTAGTATCTCTTCCTACCCAAACCATTCTGTGATTCTAAGAAAGCTTTTCCCTTTTGTCTGTCTTTCTGTAGATTACAAAGTTTTCACAGTAAGAACTGTGAGAAGAAAATTATGTGGAAAAAGGAGAAATGCTCATATCTGATTCAAAGAACAGTATATTGTTGACAAATACACACGTGTGTTCCTCCACGCAACCTGGAAGACACATGATTTCGATTTTGCTTGCAGAGAAGACTCCCTTCTTAAGTTTCAAACTTTCTGGAGTACTGGATCTAGTTCTGGGCTTCCCAGTTCTAGAAGGTTAGGGATCTTCTTGAAAGGGTACAGCAGAGGGTTATAAAGGTGGTCAAGGGACTAGAACATATCTTTTATGAAGTAAGGCTGAGGGACTTGGGGCTTTTTAGCTTAGAGAAGACTGAGGGAGGATCTTCTCAGTGCTTATAAACACTTAGACTGGTCCCTGACAACCACCCTTTGTTTTCAGTAGGGACCAGTCTATTCTCGGTGGTGCCCAGTGACATGAGGTAACAGGCACAAAGTTACACATAGGAAGTTCCATCTGAATACAAGAAGGGACTTCTGTACTTTGCGGGTGGTGGAGCCCTGGAGCAGGCCACCCAGAGAGGTGGTGGCAGCATCTCCATATCTCAAGTAATTCAAAACTGTCCCAGATGCCATCTTGTTCAACTTGCTCTGGGTGAATGCTCTGGCAGGAGGGTTGGACTGGATGATCACTAGAGGTCCCTTCCTACCCCCCCACCATGATAGCATTCTGCCATTATTTCCTGCATTCTGTTTACTCAGTCCCTATAGAAGGGAGTAAACAGAATACTTTCTCCTCTCTAAGCTTTAATGAATACTAATTAGTCACAATTATATTATAGCCTGATTAACCACAACCAACTTGAGTATTGCTAAAAATCATGGGTACATTCATGGTCCTTTTAGGGCTTTAAGCAGAACAAGTTCAGTGCAGCACAGTCAGTTGGGAATGGTCAAGGTGCTACATCACTCAAGTGATAAACCAGGGATGACAACATCTGCTTAGATCCTTTGAAAGTCTTGGGCTAATTCATAGAATCATTGAGGTTGGAAAAGACCTCTAAGATTAAGTCCAACTCTCAACCCAAGGCTACCATGGCCACTAAGCTGTGTCTGGAAATGCTGTGCTTACATGCTTGTGCATTTGGGTTTTTTTTAACACATCCAGGGTGTTTGAGACAAGATTATCTACTGCTAATGGCCCTCACTGTGTACAAAGCACCTGAAATTCAAGGCATTTTCCACTCCTTTAAAACCTTTGCACTTCACAAGCCATCATAAGTTAATTTTTGTTATGGGAGGAAGGAAATTTCCAGTCTGGATTTCCTGAGTGGAGATCAGATGGATTATCTTCTCGGCTTCCTTACGTGATCACCACAAGTTCTGTTTATCTTACTCCTAAATATTTCTCTTGTAAGTCCGTATGTTTCTCTTGAATTTTCATCACCTCAAACCATCAACTCTCAATACTTCAGACAGATTTTTTTTTTTTCTGGTCTTGTATCTCTAGATGTTGCTGCTGTAAAAACAAACAAACAAATCTTTCATAGAATGACAGAATTGTTCCTGTTGGAAGAGATCTTTAAGACTGACTTCAACTTTCAACCTAAGACCACTGTGGCTGTTAACCTGTGTCCCAGAGTGCCATACCCACATGTTTATTGAACATGTCTAGGGATGGTGACCCTACCACCTCCCTTAGGCAGCCTGTTCCAGTGCCTGACCACTTCTACATCATGTATGCTAAAAATGGAGATGTTAAGCACCCTGGTCAAGACCCAAGAGGGAAAACTTATGTTTTTTGATTGCTAGTGCTGTCCTCCTTCTCCCAAAATTACTTCCCAAGGTCTGCCATGGCAGACTTACCTTCCACAAGCTTCACATGGCAAGCCAGAGTTAATTTTGTGTATTTTCCTTCCACCGTTTAATACATCAGCTTCTCCATGAAGGAGACTCTGTGTTGCCTGGCATATGATGACTCATGGCTTATATAAGTAACTAAATCATTTCATAGTTCACAGAGAAGAATGTTCTTGCTTGTTATGTGACTGAAAGGAGATTGCTACATTTCAAATTACATATTTAATTTAGACACTTCTAAGACTGTGTTTAGAACAGGGAATGAAGAGAAACAGAAGTGTTTGAAGTGACTGGGCTGCTTCTGAGTTTTTAATGTGACTAACAAAATACACAGAACAATAACTTTTAAGGCTGTGCTGATGGAAGAACTGTTCTGAAACTAACACTTTTTTTTCTCTCTCTAATAACAGTATTTATTTTAAGAGATAAGTAGAAACTAGAATTTTTGTCAGTCTGTAAAAACCTGCAAAAATCTCCTGATTTTTCTGCCAGTAGTTACCTACTGTGCCACCAAAATGGAAGGAGGAAAGGGGAAATAATATTTCAGGAAGATTAGGCAGCTGGTAAGAGGAGTGATGTACCTGCTACCCTTGACTATTGTTGGGAGATTTTTTTTTTCCTCTTCAACCTTCTGAATGTCAGACTGTAACTAAGACATTAGAGCTTGGAGTATTCTAGATTTCAGCAGTGCAAAGTTTATTCAAATGAAAATTTAATAACACTGTCATGGCTATGTTTTTGGAGATATTTAACTGTGTTCTTGGTAGAATGTTATGGTAAACCAATTTAAACCTGTTCTGGAATTTCTGAATCTGAACAATGCTCAGATGCTTCCAAGTCTTGTGAATTAATTTTGCAGTCTTATCTACTCACATGCTTTGGTTAGCGTGAGGCTGTCCTAATCTGAGCTGAACTAGCACTGATTCTGCTCAGGATGGGACTTCCCAGCTCAGGCTCTGCTCTGCAAGGCCCTTTCTGAAGTTCAGGACAGGTTTGCAGAACCAGGGGCTTCTTCTAGCAGAGAGAAGCTGATAGGGAGAGCTCCTGCCAAGGGCTGGGCTGCAGAGATGTTCTGCCTTGGCCTCGCTCCTGGGCACTCCAAGTGCACTGTCACATCTTGTGCTGCACTTTGAGGTGCAGGAAGACAGAGGTGGCACCTGTGGGGAGGAGCAGATGGGACAGGTGACCCTCAACTACCCAACAGGGAATTCCATCCCATGGATGGCATCTTCAGGACTCAGGTGAGTGATCTCAAGATCAATTTCAAAATGTCAGCATTTGAGGAGGACCATGTTCTGCCTCCCATCTCAGTGTGTTCTTGAATCCACTTCCAGAATCCCAGCTCCTGAATCTGGTTCACATCTGCTGCTGAGTCCCATCTGGGACTTGCCCAGTGCCTGCACCCAGCGTCGGTGATGCCATGGGTGATGATGTTACCGTCAGGGGTTGGGTTCCATATTGGTTTGTGTCCCTTTTTTCTCTGTTTAATTGGATTTTTCTTCCTTACATACCAGCTGATTTAATTTCCTTCCCACCCCATCTTTCTCTCTCCTTTCTTCCCTTTAGGAAGAAGGGTTCACGGAGAGTCTCTGGCACTTGTCTAGCAACCATCCCAGTCCTGACCCTTGGCAGGGTCTTATTTAAAATACAGAACTGTGATTCTGTCTTCTATCTCAGCTTCATTAATTTATTTTAGATTTAACCAGACAGCAATCTGTTTCATGGATCTGTCTTGGTGGCAACTAGGTTGGTGTATATCTTCAGTAAACCAGGCCAGCATCTTCTGAGACCTGTGAATCTTTTAATCAGATGTAAGGGTTGAGATCCTTCTGAGCAATGGCAGCATGGCTGGGCTTGTCTCCTAAGGTTTGAACAACCTCTAGAAATTAATATGAGAGCTATTCCTTGTAGGAATCTCCTCAAACTGCTGCATTTTTTTCATTTATATTCTGCTTCAAGGATGATGCTTTTCAAGCAGAGAGGTGACACAAAGGGGCCCTGGGCTGTATAAATATAGAATCTTTTTATTTTTTTTTTTTGGTTAATACATACAGTACAATTTTGACTACATAAGAAAGCATTGTTTTCAGTGCATACATTCTTCAGAGAGACAGGAACATGGCAGACAAACATTCCTTAGTGTTTTGAGTATTACATGGCACTTTGTTCTTCTTGAAGTCCCAAGCTACTGGAGTTTTCCCTCTTTTTATTAGTTGCTTTGACAACTCAAGGTCTAAAGAAAAAGAAGTTGATTAGTAAGGATGTGCTGGCTCTTGTGGCACAGGGTTATGAGGCAGGACAAGGGGACAGTGCTCAGTGCACACCATACCAGTCTCTGGAACCACAGCCCACATGGCATCAGACTTGCTAGGAGTCCCAAATGTCCCAGTCCAATACACTTTCTATGCTGATATAAAACCAACACATATCAAACAAGCAAGCTAGTGCTTGAGCTCAGCACTTACATCCTGTACAGTGACTGACTCTTGAGAGGGTTAAATCCAGAAGTCCTCCCTGAGTGTTACTTGCTGAAGGTGGTGCTTGTGTCATTACTTTGCAAAAATTGTCTCTGGGCTTTTGTGGCATAATATAAAATCAGGAATATTAATCCTGAGGTTTGTCCATTGCTATCTGTAGGGAGGGACAGAAGAATTCTTGCTGCCAGTTGTATTTTTCATTCAATTTATGATAAACTGACAGGCCATTTTCCAAATACAGTCTTGATCCTGGTGAACTCCTGTGTTCAGAAAGGTCCAATTGTCCTTTAACCTTGGAGTAGATGACCTCTAGCAATCCCTTCCAACCCAAACCAGTCTATGATTCTATTACTTGAAAGTTTACTGTGCTTCAGTAAGCAGTTCATAGATTATAATTGAATCTGTTTGGTTTGGAAAAAAAACCCCAAACAACCCAAAGCCAACAAAACAAGAACCAGTTGAATAAGCCATAGAAAAAGAGTATTTGTCACATTAAGGAGGATTCAGCCATTCAAAACAGGCAACTGTATGCTAACATTTCTGTTGTTTCTAAGTAGTGAGATTTTTCTCCATCCTGTTTAGATTTAGAGGTGTTGGTGGAATTGTGAAGCCAATCATTGTGGAATCTGGTATGTTACAGATAGTCACTAGGAGATGTACATGCAGAGATGTGATGCTGAGGTATGTGGTTTAGCACCAGGCTTAGTAGCATTAGTTCGTTATGGTTGGACTCAAAGGTCTTGTCCAGCCAAAACTGTTCTATGATTCTATGGCTTTTGGGTGTTGTCCAGATGGTGCTGGTGGGAGCCAGAGACTACTGACCTAAGACCACATGCTTCCAGCTGGAATGGGGACAGATCAACTTTGTAAAGCAAGAGAGGCTGTGACAGGGCAGTGCCAATGCTCAGCATGAAGGATCACAGAGAAGTAAAGCCATAAACTGTTGACTGGCTGATTACATGCTTACATAGCAACAAACAGTCCTGCAGTGTACAAGAGCATAAAGACCAAGAGATAAGTGCTTGATGTCCTAGGTTATCCATAATTGTCCAACCAGGCTGGGCTTTAACTAATTGTCTAACTCTAGGTATTTGCCAAGCTGGCTAACTGGAGAGAAGTGTTTGCATTGGTGGGATGGCTTAAGCAGAGCACTTTGTATCTGCAGGCAACCCTAAATTTGTCTTCAACATTCAGTGGTCTTGTGTGAGACTATTACTCAGGCTTTAGGTTTTTATTTGACTTTGATATCCTGACTAAATGAGGTGGGCCCAACATCTGAGTTTAGGACCCTCTTCCCATGAGGATAACTTGGAAGAACCTAGGAGAAAACTCATTATTTGGATGAGGCTTGGAGAAAAATGAGATTCACATAAATGGTCACCAAAACTTCATTTTGTTTCAGATACCATTATTGGAAACAAATAGATTAAAAAGCTTCTCTCTTTCAAGGAGAGATAGAGAGGCTTCCAGACCAAATAATAGAAACTAATTTTTCCTGCCTATATTGAAAAGCATTTCAATGTGACAAAGGCTTGCTTTAGATTATCAGATTCAGCCTCTGTGAGAGCAGGAAACAGCAGAGTGAAATGAGTCCTCTACTTGATCTTTTTCAAAAGGTAGAGAAAAGAGACCAAACAGGTGTGTGTGTGTGTCCCCCCCAAAAAAAAAAAAAATACGGAGAAGTAGTTGAAAGGTAGAGACAAGAGGACAGGGGAAACCAAGCTGTTTAAAACACCAGCCTGAATAAAAACATGCAGGTGAAGGCACTTATCCTTAGCCACCTATGTGGTAGGTGATTGCTGGAGCTCTGAGTGACTCTGAGTTCCTTTGCCCTGCTTTGTGGTTACAAGAGGACAAAACAAGTAGGAGCAAGCACCATTTAAAGAAAAGAAAGGTAGGTGTTAATCCCGGATGTCATTGAATTTAGTGAGGTTAGATAAAGTAGATGGCTGACAGGAGTTGAATGAGAATCCCTGAGAAGTCGGAAAAGAAGACAAACAGCACATCAGTGAAACAATTAGGACCCCTTCTGATCCTCTGGCTGATGAACCAGCCTTTGATTGAAGCAGGCAGAGAAAATTCCTCACTTTTACCATGAGCTGCACGGTGACACTTGAAGGAATGAGATAAACCTGCCAGATTCCTCCAGATCCCTGTTTCCCAACCAGAACTAAACACGGAGAAGTGAGAGCCAAGAGGAGAACTGCTACGAAATGGCACTAGTAGGGTACTGTAAACCGGAGCCTGTCCTGCAAGCATTAGTGAAATGTTTAGTAAGGATACTTAACTCTGTTATACCTGGCTATCTCTTTCTCTGTGGACTAAGATGTTATGAATTTTACCAAATAAATGAATCACTCTATTTGTTTCTACTGAGTAAACTATATACATCACTGTAAGAAAAAGCACAATAATTAAATTAAGGGAGGAGAGCGAAGGACAAACAAAATATTAGTAAATGCAGTAAGAGACTTATGTTCAATAATACTTTTCAGGTAATACTTTTGCTTGTTACATTTACTATAAAGAGGAAAAACATAAAATAAATCTTCCACTCAAAGCAAACATTGGAAACACAATTGCCCAAACATCAGTCACTTGCCATTTCCAGGACACTTGAAGCTGGTTAGCAGAGGGGCAGAGGGTCTCTGCTGTCAGAGGAAATGGCAATCCATTCTGCTCCAGGTGGCTACTGCTTTCACCACTGCCGAGGAGCCTTCAGTTTTCAGGGGGCTGTCAGTGCCACCAGGGTTTCAGAGTACGTCTGGAGCACATGAACCTGTTTTCGCATCACCTCAGAAAAGCTATTCCCAGAAAGTGACCTGTATCTGCTTGAGTCCCACTCAGGAAACATCCTTTGTGTTCTGGGCTCAGAGAAGCCTCCACAGCTCATCTTTGAAGTGAAAAGGTGATCCACTCAGTTGTCCCAGCAGCATTTCCCATTCTTTCTCAAAACACAGTGCATTCAAGCAGGCTTTTATCCCTATTTCTGCTTTAAAGTTCTTCAGCAAAGGCTTTGAAACACTATTGCTTGCTTACCCTCCAGAACAAGGCACAGTAACAAACCACACTGCTGTTAACAGCAGAACCAGACAAAACCTCTGCACCTTTTCTCTTTTCCATGTAAATAAATTATGTCCAAAAGGTGATGGATTTGGTCAGAGTTGCAGGGAATTAATTTACTGTGGGATGGAAAAACTGATGTGGGGAGCTTTCTGGGGCTCACCAGATGAGTTCTTTCCCAGTAATTTCTTCAGTTGTGTGACCTACTCTATGTAATACATAGCTGCTAAAATACAAAGAAGTGCAAAAACGACCATTAAGCAACTACAGATCACAGCAGATCCCCTGTGAGCAAGGGGGTTGTGAGTTACTGCAGGTGATTCCTTAATACATTGAATCTGAAGTCAAGGAGGAGAAGTGCAGTTCCTACGAGCCTGTCCTTCAGATGCTGTAGCATTCACAGTTAACGTGCTGTGGGGTTTGGAGGTTTTGTTCCCCCTGTGATAATACCTGAGGCTTGTTTGTGTTTACTTCACCGTAACTGACTGCAACCCATCATCCAGAAATGTTTTCTCCACTGCTGCAAGGATATTGGGGTTGTCTTCACCACGGTAACAAAACTGTTTTGCAAGTGTTGGAGAGGTCTTTTTGTTTTCTTTTAGTGTATAATCATGAAGGAAAAAAACCTTTTTTTAACTGAAGCAATCTAATCAGTGTCAAATCTAAGACAAGGAAAGTGTTGCATTGCACAGAGTCATTTACAGACTTGGGTTTCTAACAGAAGTTTACAGCCTTGACTGTCAACAAACATCTTTCTCATCCTTGCTTTTTCTACTTGTAACCTAGGTGCTTTTTCCCATCCTGTGTTTCTGAAGCCAACTCTTGTTTATGATTGTTATGTAGCACATTAAATGACAAGGATTGTTTTCCGTTTTTGATGCTGCTAAGTACATATGTGGTATACATGGGACCTGGGTAGGTGTACTTGCAGACCATCAGTCCCTGCCAGCTTCTAGGTGGGGGGCAACACACTTCTCAAATGAGAGAATTTGGGAGCCATTCATTATTAGGCTGCAAAAAAAGCTTTGGGTAACCATGAATCCATGAAAGGTTTAGATGCAGAGGATGTTGCTTATCACATCAATTTTTACCTTGGCCAGACAGATAGATGTGCATTACACATGTGAGTTTAGCATGGGCTGGTATTCCCAGGGTCAAGCTGCTGGCCATCACAGAACCCCAAAGAAATGTGTTTTGTTTTCTTTTTAGTAAGTAGTTTGTGTGCAGAAAAGAAACAAAAATACTGCTACCTAGCTGATGTATTTTAGGTGTAACCCCTGTGCTGATAATGAATATTTTACACACACATGGATTGGGAAATTCTACCCATTTAAACCTAAGAAAGTTCTTTTTGCAGGCAGTGACTGTTCTGTTTCTTTTCACCTTGCAATCTCCATCAAGGTTCCCTATTGCATGTGTGCTAAATAAATTGCTGTTTGAACAAGCAGAAAACACATAGAAATAGATTTAATCACGTAAACTGCCTTGGTGGCTTGAAAGGTGAACCTGCCTCATGATACTGGAGAGCTATCAGCTTTCCTTCTGCCATATCTTTTTTTTAGGAGGGCATCCTGTGGGCAGTGGAAATAATCACAAATTGCAATTAAATTATTCTAGATTTCAAAATATTTCAGAAATCTTTACATTAGGAATGTTGTTTCAGTTTGGGATATTTCCAAACTCAAAACATTGGTGGTGTTTTCAGGTGATCCCTTGCAGCATCCTACTAAATGATCTCTGCAGGATGTGTGCAGGGCCATTGGAATAAATCCTGCTTTCACAGCTACATTGACATGACTCTTGGTGACTCTTGTGGAGTAAAAGGTGCATGAAGGAACTTGTAAATCTGCATGTGCCAATGAACAGTCCCAGCTAGGGGAGGAAGGAGTGGAAGCAGTTTAGGGTTACAGCTCCTGCTGATGGTTCTGATAGCCAGAACTTCAGCTCTGCAATAGGCATTTAGAGACAGCAAAGAAGACCCTCTTAAAATGCTTCTCT
Organism: Eubucco bourcierii; assembly: GCA_013396675.1. Classification (NCBI taxonomy): domain Eukaryota; kingdom Metazoa; phylum Chordata; class Aves; order Piciformes; family Ramphastidae; genus Eubucco; species Eubucco bourcierii. Next base: position 535,798 of record VWZE01025956.1, on the reverse strand, counting down.
TCACATCAGAGATGTGTCAGAAGAAACATATGAACTGTCATCCTGTCAGATTTCCCTTCTGTTGTCACCTAGCCTCTTTATCCAGGCATGGAGGCATGTCAATCTAGTGTGGTTCACTGGAGCAAGACGCCCAGTATCAGGCTGGGCTGATTACACTGGAGGGGCTGAGTAGTGAATGACAGAGTTGTAATCTGGAGGTGGGCTGTGGCATTCCAGGTTTGGATCCATCGGAAGGAGAACAGAATCTTCCAGTGTGAAGTCCATGTTGTCATCTTCTACCTGCACTGCTGGTTGGTATTTGACAGCCTCATGGTCAGACAATATGGATTCTTTGCTCTTGCTCACAGCTCTCCGCCTGTTGAGAACAAACAACATCATTTGTTGGGCCTGCCTCTGTAAAGTTTTGTCTCTTTGTAATTAATGGTCAGAATTATCAGAAACCAAAGCATTTCAATTTACTTCTGCAGCACCCTGAAAGACAGAGGTGTTACAGCTCTGATAAGGAAACTGAATTAGGTATTTCAGTAATGTTTTAAAAGTAGATTTAGGAGTAAACCCAGGGGTCTTGTCCGTTTAGCTTAGCACATTTCACTGCACTATGTTGTTTTATATATATATATATATATATACACACACACCTTAGTTATAAATATGCCTGTCCTGTCCATGCAGTAATCTCTCATTGTTCTGACACAGGTCAGTAAAATTTTAACTTTTATGAATGCAGAACTAAAGGCTCTGACTTTAAGCATAATAAAGAATGAAATAATGACTAACCTATGACTGACTCCAATGTAAAATGATAGTGAAGGCAAGAGCATGTGATAGTGAGGCAAGGTACTCTCGGTGCAGGGCAAAGTCTCTCCTGTATTCTCTAGCTCCTTAAAATGACTGAGCAGCAGGCTGACAACAAGCAGCACTTTCCAGTATTACAACTGCTGGCCTGTGACTGATGTTATTAAAGAGAGCCAGCTTTCATTTTCTGCTGTCTTTCCTTATTATAGGTGATGAAGGCAGTGGGAGGGAAGCAGCTTGCATCACATGGAGCACCCTCTACATTAGAAGTAGGAGAACCATGGAGAGGATTCATAATGAAGCACAAGGTGACCTTCAGGAACAGCAGGTGTTGCAGGGGTGAAAAAGGTACTTTTTGTTGTGGTTTGTCTTTATAATAGTGTTCTGTTAAGCCTTCCATCTGAGGGAGTGATTAGAGAGGTCTGGATAATTGAGGATTAGTTCTCCAGAGGATTTCAGTATAGGAATGATTTTTGAGCTTCTCCGATTTGCTTAGGACCCTTTAATGTGCATCTCTTTGGGACAAGTCTCACTGAGGCATTGCTGATGCCTGAGTTCAGAATGACTATGGATGTGCCTGGCAGCACTCAAGCACTTTGTCTGTGTAGTCCATATGTGTTCTAGCACAAAGTTACATTTAATGACCCTAAACCAAACCTGAATGATCAGCAGTGGATCAAATAATTGTGTAATTCGTTCAATCTATTTTATCTGTACTGCTACAGTGCTTATAGTCCCCAACAGTTGATCATGGATTCAGACTGTGATGCTTTGGAAAGAAAGCAAACATAGTTCCTGCACCAGGAAACAAAATGAGAACTAAGGAATTGGAGGAAGCGAAACATACATCATTGCTAAGAAATGTAGCAGCTCCAGGATACCAACTCTGTGAACTGCCATGTTTCTGTGGTGGTGCAGCAGAGAGAACTGCTGCAGGGCTAGGAGCAGGTTGATGCATGGTGTGACACTTGTATATAGTAGCCCAAGCTCCTCTCAGCTATGAATGGGGAAAGTTCTCCTGCTAGATTATGCTACTCTGACTTCAGAAGGTGTGTTACCTTACCTCTGAATCTGGAGCCTATCAAAAACTGCAGTTGTTTTCAGCCTGGCTGGTGAAACTAATGTCAGTGTTTTCACTTAATAGTGTTTGCTGATTCTAGAGAGGTCATTTGTGAGAGCAGAACTCTGGTTTATGACCTATGCACAACCATGCTGAACAGCCTGTAGGGTCCATCTGTAAATCATCTATCCTTGCAGTTCTTGGGGGAGTGTGTGGAGTAGGTGATGCCCTGTATATCATAGGCTGTGAAGTTAGCTGTGGGAACTGGAGTTGTTTAGCCTAGAAAAGAAGAAGCTCAGGGGAGACCTCATTCTTTACAACTCCCTGAAAGGAGATTGAAACCAAGTGGGGATCAGTCTCTTCTAAGGAACAAACCACAGAACAAGAGGAAACAGCCTCAAGTTGTGCCAGGGCAGGTCTAGGTTGGATATGAGGAACAATTTAATTCTTAAAAGGATTGCCAAGGCCTGGTCCAGGCTGCCTAGGGCGGTGGTGGAGTACTCAACCCTCGAGAGCTTTAAAAGCTGTGTAGATATGGTCAGTGGTGACCTGGCAGTGCTGGGTTAATGGTTGCACTTGAACTTAAAGGTCTCTTCCAACCAAAACAGTTCTGTGATTCTATGAAATTCAGACATAACAAACAGTTACAACTCTAATCAGCTGCAACGAGAGTTTCGCTGCTTTGTGTGGGCCAATTTTTGCAAGCTGTAGTGGGTTTTGCAGCATGTTTTCATTTCTAGCTTTGTCTCTAGGAAATGAACTCAGGACCACTGAGTTGTAAGAGCCACCCCCCCATTTCCTACATTGCACATGTAGGAAAAGCTTTTCTCTGACTTCTGAAATGCTAAGGCAGAGATTCTAGGTTAAAGCTAATGACACTGTGCTTTTAGACCCTCACAAGTCATTGTGACCAAATCTCCTGAGTGGCAAAGCAGAAAGCCTAAAGTAAGCTTGAGATCTTCAACAAAACTGTAGCATGTTCTGCTTTCATAATCCAAGATCCTCCTCTTTGTCCAGAGGAAAATGTGAGTGGAATCTTCTTCTGTATGCTCCACATTTGGCAGCAGTCCCTTTCTATACACACACAGTTGCTCGGTAGAAAAACTCTTCCCTAGTGTGAGAAATGGAACTAGTTTTGCTTCACTGTTTATGTATGTATTTTTGGGTTTGTTGCTCGGTTCTGTTGACTTGTGTCAGACAATTTCATGGATGCTCTGGCTTCTAATTTGCCAGGTATTAAAGCTGTCATTGGAGACAGAGAGAAGCTTGAAACTATCTATTTAACTTGGCCCCCAGCCTGCATATCTCAGAGTGATGGAGAAAAAAAAATGTTATTAGGGTTTAGTTTGATCACAGAATGGGGAATTTTCAAACTCATGCAGACTCCCAGCAAGTGTTCTTGTTAGGATTCTGCCCCTGGCTGTCTGGGAATGACCTAACCTATCACCAGAATCATGATGGTGTTTAAAGAAGAACTCTTAAAAGCTGACAATCTAGTATTTGCTCCAAAGACAGAAAGCTGATGAGTTGGGTCATAAGCAAGTTTTGCCATTAGCTGTCTTATTGCAGACCAAAATGCAATTAAATTCCCAAACTTTTCCTAAATTAAAGCTAGCCAAGGCTCTTTGCGTTTTCCCCTTTCATGTTCTGTGTTACTGTTACTTCAGTCTTGTGCTCAGCAACAGAGAAGCATACATATGCTTGGGTTGTATGCTGGGAATGGAGACTGCAGCATCCCTTTCTTGACTGTCCTTGAAATCTTATTTGCTATTTAGAAAGAGCCACACTGACCCAGGCATCAGTCTTGCCTCTGGTCCCAGTCAGTACTTGGTGCTTCAGAGGCCAGCAAAACCGTTTTATGCTCTAAGCCAAATTTACCACCCTGTGTAGGACAGAAAAAAATCTCCCTGAGCCCCGCTGATAAACACTCTCTGACTGGAGGCATTAGGTTTGATTAATCACACAATTATGCAACTACAGAATGGTAATGGTAAGGTAATGAAATAATTTCATTAAAAGCTAGCCATTATTTGGTTCAGTGCTTCAGTATTGGCAGTATGCAGCCCCAAAAGTATTTCCTTGCTAGCTGTGTCTGACTCCTGAGTGCTGAAGCTGCAGGAGGTGATAAAAGAGATGTTCAGTTTGGGTAAAGCTGCTCTTAACTGTGAGTGCCTCAGCCTGGTCCCACCTGACTGTCAGTGTTCTCACCACAGCACAGGACTGAAGATTAGCTATGTGAACACCATGGCATTCCACTGAAACATGTCTGCTCACTGACCCAAGCTGGTGAACCTGAAACCTTGCTTGTCCTTGCAAGACTGTTTACTGTTTGGGGCAGGGCAAGAGGAGACAAAAGAATCCAGACATTGCCATTTCCTGGTCTCAAACAGGTTTTGCAATCTGCAGGCCCCCATTCATAGAAAGCATGTTTCTGTGGAGTGATGGTTGGGGAAACACGTTCTGCAGGAGGTGGTGAGCTGCTTCAACCTTGTTACATAGCCTTGGCTAGCTCTAGTTCAAGCCTAACTGGACTCCTCTCAGAAAGATACTTACAAGCTAGGGAGGTTGATGAGGGGCAAGTAGAAAATTGATGAAAGAACTGGAGAAACCAGCACTAGAAGATTTGATGCTAAGGGACATGGTTTAGCACTGGGTTTGGTAGACCTTGATCTTAATTATTCCATTCTATGATTCTACAAGATTAGAAGAACGTAAGCCAACAGCAGCAAATCTACTAAGAGTGACGTTTGGAATTGCCAACAAATCCTGCTGCACCCCTGTCTGTATTTGTGTCATGTCCCTGAGCCTGGTGCCTATGTTGAGTCTGTTAGATGTAAAACCAAACTAGGCAGAGTGATCTACTGGTGTGGACTCTGTTGGCAGCTGAATGTCTGCCAGGTCTGTAAACAGGACTGTGGCAAGTAGCCTGAACATCACCAACCCTGGGCACATGTAGTGTCACTGTGTAGTTAGGAAGTCTCATGACCCAGACACAAGCTTGGACAAGCACATGTTAGGGTGGTTGTGTAGGTAGTGAGAGCCAGTAGGACTTTTTACTGTGTTGTGTGAGATTTCCTGCTACAGATGAAGCTGAAAAGTCAAGGAATTAAGCTAGATGAGGAAAAAGTTAGTCTTGATATTAAGTAATCTCTCACAAACTTACAAAATTTTTCTGGAGAGGTGTCAAAGTTGTTTAGAAGACACCACAGAGGATGATCCTGAAATAACTGGAAGGCTTAAATGACCTAATGAGACTTTCTCATCCAACTGCATGAACCTGAGATTTTAGTTAGAAGTAGAAAAATACAAAAATAAACCATAGAAGATCTGGGAAATCATTACTTGAGCTATTTATTTTGTTTGAGAGGGAGCCAGTTTCTATTAGCCTAAATCTCAGGGTGGACTTGAAGTGGAATGTGGAGAAAGAGAGATGGCTGTTTAAAAAAAAAAATTACCCTGTCCAGTGACTTCAGTACCCAGTGTAGCACTTATTCCCAGTGCTGTGGAGCAGCTACTGCTGCTTTGCAGTAGGAAGCCCAAGTGCCTTGCCCTCGGTAGGAAATGCTAATGACTCTTGTTTCTGTATAGAAATCCTGGCCTTGCTCAGAAGCTCTGTTTAAGGAAAGATGAGAAATGGGGCTGAGGATTGCCAAGTAGAGCAGTTTTCCTCATGACCACATCTCATCACAATGTGTAGGAGCTTCAGGGCTTTCTAACAGCTTTCAGAGGTGTTTAATGAGGCACAGAGTAAGGGTGATTAATTCTTTCTAATTTCTCTACAATGGAAAAAACAAAAGGGCTGTTTTTTCCTTATGATAGTTACAACTGATTCACAGTTTGCTGCAGTATGTTTTAGATGAGGTGCTGTGCAATCAGGATGTAATCATGGCTTCCCCTCTGGCACTACTACTGCATCAGAAGTCTACTAGTGTAGTGAGCTCAGGGGGTTAGGATCAAGAATTCAGTGTTGAAAAATGCCTGAATATGAAGCAAAGCTGATGCGAAATGTTAGTAGGCTGAAGCTAAACACTCCCTAAGCAGGTGTTCCCTCCTGTGTGTGACAGAGCTGGTCATGGCTGTCCCTGACACCAATTCCAGCATTCAGCATGCAGGGAGATGTAAGCATGGCAGTCAGAACCAAGCTGGGCACCACAGCCTTTCACAGGTCTCCTTTGAGTCCTTGCTGCTGTAAGCATATAATGTAATCCTAGGAAAAAGTGGCTTATGTAACTCCTGTTACTTGTATTTGGAGAGCTCAATCAGGTCGTAGTGCAAGGTGCTGCGTGACACAAGAGTAAGTGCATTGGCTAATTCAGGCTGCTCCTCACAGAAGAAGTGTCTTCTGAAGCAGTTCTGCTACAGAGCAAAGAGGTTTCTGTACCTGGGATACATGAAGAAGAATATGACCAGCAGGTTGAGGGAGGTTCTCCTCCCAGTCTACTCTGCCCTAGGGAGACCACAGCTGCAGCACCTGGTCCAGTTCTGGGCTCCCCAGTTCAGGATAGACAGGGAACTACTGAAGAGGCCAGTGGAGGTTCCAAAGATGCTGAGGGGCCTGGAGCATCTCTGTGAGGAGCAAAGGCTAAGAAACCTGGGGCTGTTGTGTCTGGAGAAGAGCAGCCTGAGAGGGGATCTGACCAATGCTCAGCAAGAGCTAAAGGGTTGAGGGTGAGAGGATGAGGCTGGAATCTTCTGAGTGAAGCCCAGTGGCAGGATAAGGGGCAGTGGGCACAAACTGAAACCCAGGAGGTTCCATCTGAATTTGAGGAGAAACTTCTTTGGTGTTAAGGTGCTGGAGCCCTGGAGAGGTGGTGGTCTCTTCTCCAGAGAAACTCCATATAGCCCTGGCCATCGTGATCCTGTGCAACCTGCTGTGACTGACCCTGCTTCAGCAGGGGGATTGGACTGGATGATCTCCAGAGGTCCCTTCCAAACTCTGCCATGCTGGGATTCTGGGATTTTTCTGAGATGATTCAAAAGGGCTGCAGCCCAACCAGCTGGGTTGCATTTCTTTCAAGCATCTTGCACTTGGGCAGGCATAGCTGATGCTGCTGAGCAAAATCAGTTTGTTTCAAAACTATTGACTTGCCTTAGACCCAGTTTGGTTTTGGCAGAGACAGAGCCCTTAGTGATATGATCTGGACACAGTATCCAGAACCCAAAGCATATCAGCTGAGCCTCAGTCAGCTGGTGTTACAGGACCTGGGCCACAACCAGATAAGTAATTTCCAAGCAAGTGAGGATAATTGTATTGGGAGGGAGAATGGAAAGGGATGGAGAGAGGACAACTGAACAGATATGAAACCTATTATAATTTTAAACAATAACTCGATTATGGAGTCTCTCAGAGAATTTTAAAGCAGCATTTGGCATCAACCTGTTAATATTATGAGATGAAACCTGACACTAGAGCCATCCCATCATTGCATTTCCTCTAGTGGATGTGCTTCCTTGAATGCAAATTCCAGTGTCAGATCCTTCTGACTCTCACTACAGCTACTGTTGCGACTTTAGACTTGAGCAGGATAAAATGCTTGGAGCTCAGAAATGCTCAGTACAGTCTAACAGTGGTCCCAAGCCCAGAGTATCAGATTCATCCTCAATAAATTCTTGACACTGACACTCCCCCGTGTGTAGTGTTGTCAAATTTTAAACTCAACAGAGAAATGAATGCAGGATAAACAAACAGCACAATTCTGGCCAACAATAAATGCAGCCACCCTGGTTTAGAAAACATGCTAAGCCTTTGAACAGTTTTGTTTTAGGAAAGAAAGGCTGTTTGAAAAGGGTCCAGGGTAAATGTTTTTGATAGAGAGAGATAACACTATTAACAAGGGTGACTTTATCTGCCCTGTTAAATCAGCACTCTCTTGACCTCTCTTAGACTACTCTGTATGCTTTTGAGGCGGGTTTTTCAAGTTAGCAGTGTGGAGCACCAAGGGGTGTTGTGTCCTCAGATGAGAAGGCATCAGGATGCTCTGTGACTCTATTAAAAAATGTTATTTGTGCCAACGATAGTCTGTGAGATTGGGAAGCCGGGGGGAAGGCTGACAAAATAACCTTCTCAGATGGACTTCAAGCACTCAGTGAAGGATCTGGCCAAGGAAAAACACATCTCTGTGAAATGGTAGTGAGGGTCCTGGGAATAAGAAGACAACAAACACAGCTTGCTGAAGAGTTTGTCTTTTGAGCAGACCTGTGTCAAACTGGTCTCCCACGCTATGGTTGGCACAGAAGGTGTTAGCTCTCTTGCAGTGACTGGAATCCCTATGGAAGTGTTGCCTCTCAGTGGGGAGAACCCCAGATGGTGGTGGTCAGGCAGCGCTTTGCTGCACCCAGCAGAGCCCTGTTACTTCATCCTCACTGGGGCTCAGAGCAGTTCCTGGAAATCTCAAAAGAACAGGCTGTTACAGAATTTTTATGTTCCACATCTGGCTGGCTGCTGCTTTTTCTGATTTTCAGCAGAAGGCCTGGAAGGGGAAGAGCGAGAACCTTCCTCTGCCACTTATTTATCCAAACAGAAGAAACACAGTGGGGGCAGGAGCAGTCAGAAGTGATTGACAGAAATCTTGAGAAAGATAAATCCTGTCAGGGAGGCTGTTTGTGCCTGTGCATGTGTTTGGATTTGTGTCAACATGACATCATGCAGCAGAGAGAGATAATTCAGCCCAGGTGAAGCATCACAGTAATGCAGTTCCTGACACTTGAGCTTTTTTTTTGTAGAACTGGTGCCATTTGGTCTCCATAGCAATGAACTGCTGTGCAGAAATCCTCTTGGTGTGTGCACAGGATGAAATCATGGAACTGTATCTAGATCCCCCAACAAATACAACGCTGGGACAGTACTACAGGGGAAACAGACAGAATCACAGAATGCATTGGGTTGGGGGCACCCTTGAAGTGACCTGTCCAACCCCCCTGCACTCAGCAGGGACATCTCCAACTAGGTCAGGTTTCTCAGGGCTCCATCAAGTCTGCCTTTCAGTCCTATGGGTGGGACTTCCAACATGCCCCTTGGCAACCTGTTCTACTACTTCACTGCTCTCACTGTGAAGAACTTCATGTCTAACATTAATCTTTCCATCTCTAGTTTAAAACTGTTGCCTCTTGTCCTATCACTACAGGGTCTTTTAAACAGTCTTTCCCCAGCAATTCTGTAGGTCCTTTTCAGGTACTGGAAGGCCATTGTAAGGTTTTTCTGGAACCTTCTCTTCTCTGGGCTGAACAGCCCCATCTCTCTCAGCCCATCCTTGCAGGAGGGGGACCTAAATACCATGATTATCTTTGTGGCCTCCTCCTGGACCCACTCCAGCAAATCCCTATCCTCCTTGTGTTGGAGGCCCAAGATCTGGACACAGTACTCCAGCTGAGATCTCAGCAGAGTAGAGTGGCCGAATCACCTGTCTCTGTTTGCTGGCCACACTTCTTTTGGGGCAGCCCAGGATGCAATATGATTCCTGAGCTTGCTCCTATCCAGCAGAATCTGTAGCATTTGAAAACTTCAGTGTTTCAAGGCTCTGTAGCCTTCTTTAAGTAATCTTTTTGCTTTTCCTCTTCTCTCTTCCCTCCAAACATTCAGCAATTTATGGTTGTAAGACAAGCTCCTTCCATCTTGCTTTTCCCTCAGTGAGGAAGTTATCCCCAGTGAAATATCATCAGCTCATAGAATGAATCATAGAGTGATTTGGATTGGAGAGGACCAGAAAGGTCATACAAGTTCCAACCCACCTGCTGTGGGCAGGAACACTTTCCACAATGCCCTATCCAACCTGGCCTTGAACACCTCCAGGGAGAGGGTGTCCACAACCATCCTGACTCTCCACTTTCGTGTGAACTCTCCCTTTTTTCCTCATCATTCCTCTTTAATGTTGAAAAATGGTGACTTGATGTAGTACAAGCTATTATTCTGGTGGGAAAGATAAGTGAGCTTAATGCAGAAGAAAGTAATGGAAATTTCATCAATGGTTTTCAGAGAAAACTGCAGGCAATTCAGTAGAAGCCTAATTAGCTTAATGAACTGAGCAGACATGGAATCCTTGCTACAGAAATGTTCTTTTAATATTTTGGGTAGCTAGTCTTTGAATTTCCACAAGTTGACATTTTGATCAATAAGCCAAAATGGGTTGCTTTTAGAGTTTTCTAGGAAGGTGGAGAATACCTATTTCACTACTAGAGGAGGTCTCTACCTGTGCCTGACTGCAACAGAAGAATACAGAACTGTGAGCTAGCTGTTAGCTAAAAGAGGAATATCTCTTAACTTTTCTGTGATTGTCTGGACTGTGAATGGATAAACACAAAGCAAATGCTGCCTCTATTTGTAAACCAAATATGAGCAATAGGTTTTGTAGGATCGTGAAGGTGGTAGGTTTAAGGAACTTCTCTGTGGGATTGTCTTCACAGCTGTTTTTGATAATCTAACAGTTTTCCTTTTGGCATCAGAAATAAATTACAAATTTTAGAAGCGCTTTTCTGAACAGGACATCTTATTAAAAAAAAAAAAAGTGAAAAAATACTTACGCTAGAGCCATGATTCCGTAAGGCCAGGAGCGGATTTCCAGCCTCTTTGGGCTCTTTATCTCCTCTGAGGTCAGCACCATCCCGCTGTCTGACTCCTAAGCAGCAAAAATGAGACGATCAGCAGAGTGCCACATGATGATGACAATATGGAGCATGTTGAGATTACATATGGCTGCCATGGAGAGAGGCTGGGGAAGAGTCATCTGAAGCATATTAAAGTCAGCAGAGGAGGAAAGCCAAGGAAACAGGACACCACATTTCATCTCTTATTTCATGCTGATACAACTTGTGGGCAGGTTCATAGTTCTATAAGGTGAAATTCAGCTGCAGAACAGATAAAGCAAGGGCAGGAGAATGTGGCTTATCCTTCACCGTTGTCTCTAGAGGCTGGGATCCACTTCTAGGCAATTCTTTGGTCAAGACTGCTAACAGGGTGACCATCTCTAGATGTTACACTGCAGTGTTATATACTGATACTTGTGGGTTGAGGCTCATGGAAGAGCTACCAGATGTTCTGTGTGCTCACAAGATACCACCCAACAGTGTGGAGGGCCAATATTTGCATGAGAACTGTTCTGTGCTATTTAGTAACGTGCTTAATCTATCAATATGTCCACTTGGTGTAGGACACTAAGACCATTCTTCATTGTATTCTCTTACCATAGAATCAGACTAGTTTGGGTTGGAAAGAACTTTAAAGATCATCTCTTTCCAAGCCCTCTATCATGGGCAGGGACACCTCCTACTAGACCAGGTTGCTCAAGGCCCTGTCCAGCATGCCTTTAAACACTTCCAAGGTTGAATTCTCTCCAGTGCTTCTGGACAACTTGTTACAGTGCCTCACCACTCATTATGTTGATGGATTGCTGATGTTGCTGGGTTGGAGGGCAGAAGGGCTCTGCAGCGGGACCTCGACCGCCTGCACAGATGGGCAGAGTCCAAAGGGATGGTGTTCAACAAATCCAAGTGCCTGGTGCTGCACTTTGACCACAACAACCGCATGCAGAGCTACAGGCTGGAGTGGGAGTGGCTGGAGAGCAGCCAAACAGAAAGGGATCTGGAGGTGCTGATTGACACCTGCCTGAAAATGA